>CM037920.1:9609318-9816818 GCA_021346845.1 Apeltes quadracus | reverse complement strand
GAGTACCATTTGATGCAGTAGTTGTCCTCAAACCACTATCCCATTCTGGTGCTTGGCTGACATTGTTCATTTTCTGGAGTTGCAGTGACATTTGCATACAATTTTCATTTAAATAGACACAACTCTTTGAAGTTTGTAGTTCTGCAATTTCATTTTCATGAAAGGGCAATCGTCTTAATTTTACAATTGCTGTGTGATGATTTGTTTTATCTTCCTGCTCTTGGTGTTGTGTTTGAGAGTCCAACGGTCTCTTCTTCGACTTTAAGGTACCACAGTCCTTCTGAAGGGCAAATGCAGTTGTGTCTCTTAATGAGGACACCTTGAAGTTCTCATCTTGTTTGTCAGGAATTTTTATTTGTGTACCGTTTTCTTTTGTTTGAGTCTCATCAAGCGGAAAACGCTCTGTCTCCAAATTTATCCCATTTGCTACGTCGGCCTCAGTCAAGTCTACCAACCTCAAAGCAGAGGAATTTTGTCTCTTGGGTTTCAGCTCTGGAAGAGTCCATTGAGGATCTGTGAGGTCAATGTAGAGCTGAAAAAAGAGGAAAATAAAAAAAAGTAATTACAGTGATGAATATGATAGCTTTTGATTATGGCAGTAAAAACACATCTCCACATTCTTATTGACTAACCATTTACCCCCTGTCACTTGGCAAATAAGGTAAAAGTATATGAATATGTATATTGTCAGACTGACAATCCACACTTTATAATTGAATATGGGTGTTTAAATGAATGATAATGATAACAATACTATGTAATTGTATTTTCAGTAGAACAAAAAATATAGCTAACGTTAATACTTGCTAGATGGTGCTGTGAATTGTAGTTGTTATTGTGGCTCAAACGCACATTAAATCCTGGTTTAAAGGTATTTCACAACAACATAACACGTTGAAACAAACACGGCGCCAAAACATCCATGTTGTTAACTCAAATTCGTCGCTTGCTTAACCATTAACAGTCCAGATACACTTAAGCTTGGCTAACGCAATACGTCAACGAGTATTGTTGACGTTAGCTTTATACGACCAACCCGCAGGACCTAATGTTAGATAAAATGTCTATAAAGGTTTGGTTAAAAACCCGAAGCGTTAACTAAAACTACAACGCCACCTTGAGGACCTTTAAAGTTAACGTTACTTAACTAGTCTCTTCTTTATTTTATCCACTCGACGTTTCTCCGGTAACGGCAGAGTTGAAGTAACGTGACGTCAGCGCCGCGTTAGCGTTAGCTAGCTGCTAGCTAACGTCTCTTAACTTACCGTTCCAACGTTGAGCGCCTCGACTTCGACCCGGACGGCCGAGAGGGGCAGCGGGTCCGGTTTGGGCACAGCGTTACTGAAGGAGCCGATGATCTCCACGTCGGAGTCCTCATTGTCGCTGTCGGAGCTGAGAGTGATCGCGTCCTCCATTTCGCCCTCGCGTTGTCCAAAAACCGTCAAAACGAGACCGAAACGTCAGGTGCTCCCGCGGCGGATGACCACGGCGAGCGGACCCATGGTAGTCGCCGCAGTCCCAAAGCAGGAAGAGCTGCCATTAGTGTGACGCCTTCATACTGTGACCTTAGGTCCTCTGGCATGTCCCTTGGTAGTTTGTCCCTCGTCGGTCCTTGTTTGACTTGAACATTGTCTTAAGTTAGTTTAAAACTGCGTAAAAACACAATCCAATGCGCATTGCGTTCGTACTGTTGAATCAACTGTGTGTCTGACAACCCGAACGATGACGCTTCCTGTTTTTCTTTTCTTGTGTCTTTCCTTCTACAGGACGGTGGATGACAATCAGCTAGTCGCAAACATCACCCCCTACTGGGGTGTGAGGACTCAACCCGCCGGCTTTTACTTAATGAAACCTCTGCACTGGGCTTTAAGTTGCGGTTTTTCCCTATTGCTTATTCATCTACCTGTTGTGCACATGTATTTCATATGTGCCATACTGAATACACAGATCAGATATTCCTCTCTAAAAGGGAGTTTTGTGACATCGTGTAGTCTCACTCATCACCACTGGAGTGCACTAGTGTTTTGCAAATTATTTTGAAATGGGCCAAATACACAACCTCCACAGGCCGGAGTGTAGCAGTACACACAACTGGGTATTCCTTCTAGAAATGCGTCGCACTCTTACCTGATTTAACATCAATGTTCACAGTACACAGTCAGGAAAATATATTTCCTTTTTTTTTTTAGAGTTGGGGCCCTTCTGCTCTTCTGAACCTCTCTGGTCCCGCTGGAATTCCTTTTCTGATGCTCGGTGTATCTACTGGACAGTGTCCTGCAAACACTTGTGCTTTACTGATTTAAACACGGTGTTATAATTAACTACACCATAGGGAATACATGTAATACATTTTTTTGTAAGCCATTTAAAAATACGCTGTGTGGCCGATAAGTACATTGTTTAAGCTGGGGAAAATGTGAAAACTGTTGCCAACTTATAACCTTTTTATAATGTTTTATAATGTCAGTTTTATTCTAAATAAATATATTTTACTATTTTGAAATGAATGAAATAAATAGCCTTCTCTGCTTTGGATAGGTATAGAGGTAGATAAAAGATGCATATGATGCAATATTCCTTTTAGAACTCATGCTTGTTTTTCAAAGAAATGGAATTTTTAAGTACTGCATTTAATATAATTGGTGTTAATAACCCCAGATGCGCCAAATCATCAAGCCTTGTGAGGAACATAGGCAGGATGAGTCATCGTAATCAGGCATACACAATTTCCTGACACCTATTAAGCAATGGGAAGTCTTTATGTAATGGAGATAATGCTAATATATATATATATTTATACACACACTGTAAGAGTAAATTTTGTATTTTGTGCATTGGAAATTATCCTTACCTTTTGTTCTGTTAGAATTCTATCAATTCTGGAGCCCAAGCTGTAACATCCGCCGCTGCTCTTATTTTGTGTTTGTTCGTTCCCACCACCTTCCTGTTTTACATCTGCATCCGCTGTTTAGACTACATTCACGCCGCCTGTCTTCCTGTCTTTAGTCTGCCCCGTCGTTGATTGCTGATGTCACTCACCTGTGTCTCGTTGTCTCCTCCTCCCCGTGTATTTAAACTCACCTGTGTTCACGCCTTCTCTGCCAGATTGTTGTAGTTCTTTGTCGATGCACTTTCCAGCGGTCCCTCGTTTTGATCTCCCGTGTCTTCGACCTATTGCCTGCATCCCCGACCACGTTACCTGCCTGTTGGATTTGCACCGCTGCCTGTTCTCTTTGGGGAAATAAACCGACTACCCTTACTCCTGTTCTCGGAGTCGTGCATTTGGGTCCGCCCGTGAAGTCTGACACAAGCAGCGGCAAAACAATACATTTCTGAGTAAGTTGTTATCAGAATAATAATGTCCAACACAACACAGGTTGATGCCGACTCATTTCCAGTCAGTTTATATCATTGTGTTCGGCTTATTAGTTATGGGAATACCAATATGGCCACCAAATCAAATATATTTCAGCTGCAAAAGGTGGTCCAAGTTCAATTAGACCTAGAAGGAGAGATACATGATATTCTAAATCCTAAATGATCCTCCACACTCTGCTGCCCATACATGGATACTGTTTTAGAATAAAATACTTTATCAACAGCAAAGCACGTGGTTTCCTCTATTAGGTGAGCGAAAGCACGTCTGCCCTCCGTCGTTTTCTCTGGGAACCAATGATGTCTGATATGAGGCCAGCTGGCGTTCGAAAGGCATGTTTGAGCAGATCAGTAAAAAGCATTGAAATTCTTTACAGCAAACTAAGAAACAAATTGGTTATCAGTTGTTTTAAGTGTGCAGCAAAAACATTGCAACACAAAAAGGTTTATTGTAATATTGAAGCGTTTTGAAGAAAAATTTTAAGATTTTCAAAGAAACATAATTCGACATCATAACATTTGCCTCAAACCGACTAACTATTGTGATGGAGGAATGGAGCAAATCCTTATTCAACAATTTACCTACATTAAAGGTGCAATTCAAATGCTAAACGAGCCTCTGAGAGGGGACTTAGTAATACGTAATAAGTAGTGTGTGTAGAGGAGATGACAACTCCTGTACCAGCCAGACAGTCCAGACTCTCTCTGGCATTGATTGACGAATTAGCCAAGATGCTACGCTGAAGTCAAAGGTTCAAGGTCGCAACTGTTGTCTCATCACATTTAGTAGAGCATTCATAAAAGCTAAAATGCACAGTTGATCGCACTAAAATGAATAAAACCAATACCCAGAAAAGTTCCTGACAAATCTAACATTTCTTAAAGACCAATGACTAAATACCTGGTATTGCACACTTTCAGAACGTAGTCATATTCTCAGACTGCCGGTTTTACAGACAAGGTGACAGAAATAAATACCAACTTTTGTAACAAGCCAATGAAAGTGATAGGGGCCTTTTTATTTAAAATATTGCATTATATTAGCATGCATTAATGAAATGCACATGCAAACTGACCGCTGCTTAGAGAATATATCTGTCAATTAATAGAGCAGAATAGAAAGTCACTATTTTTAGGTATTAGTAGGTTGATAAAAGTACTTTACACGTCAAGTGAACCATGACTCACTAGATTAATATTCACTAAACGAAATCACTGATATAATAGAAATCTCAAATCTGTATTCATGAAAACAGCCGGGCTCCATCCTGTCAGCGGCCCTTGTTTTGCGAGGCTCACAGAAGACTTCGACAGGTGTGCTGGGTTGTGTTCTCCTGTGGAGAAAAGGGCATGAGCACTCAAGTTGGAGGTCTGCTGCATGGCAAGGGAAAACAACTGAGCCTCCCAAAAAGGGTGAAGTGACACTGATGACAGAACCAACAGGTGTCAGATCTGTTACCGCAAATAGATAAAAGAGACAAGGAAGAGAGGTCTGGTGAAGATAGACGCTGATGGGCAACCCGAGGCACGCTGCCTGAAAAGCATCCGACACCCACCTCGGCACTTTTCTGTTTCCCTGTGCACATCCATGTCGTGCTCTGTGCACCTGTTTCCTTTTTTATCATCTGGCGGTCGAGCTTCAGAGGACCCGTAACGAGGTTCATTGGAGTGGCAGAGCGTGCCGGGTGCAGAGACAGAGGAGGATGATGGCAGACCAGAGCTGGATGACTCACCCTGCAATCTGTGACCTCAGAGGCTGATGGATGTCACAACATGGTCCTTCACTTGGACGCCTGTTGCTGGGAACTACTGGGCACTGCGTCAGAGGACTGAAAGGGTATTTTGCTATTTTGCACCTATAGAGTCACGAATAGCGCGTGATTTTTGAGATGGGTTATTTTGCCACATGGTTTTGTTTTTTTGTGGACATCGTTGCTCAAACGAAGTTCAGTAAAAACCCAACTAACGTCATCGATTACTTTTTTAAATAGCCTAAGGTTTATTTCATGCTGTTTAAAGTTTCTGAGTTACAATTCCTGTTTAATAGGAAGCCTTGATAAAAATCATACGCACGAGTTTCTCATGGTCTTTTAAAATAAATGTACATATAACCATGAATCGTATTTAAAAACCCCACCGTGCAATTAATAGAGCAGCAAAGAGTGCTACAAAAAGCACATTTTCACAATGCATTGGACACAAAAATAACAGGGAAACAAGAACAAAGTCAGATTTGAAACAGAAGCTCTAATGACCATTCAGGTTGGAGTTAGAAAGTAAGAGCGATACCTTGAATATCAATAGCTCTCTTCCTGAGCTGGGAAGTGCACTAATCGGGGTCAGAGAAGGGGCAAATTATGGAGATTAAGAGTTTCCCAGAATGACTTTGAGGTAGGCTAAATTCCTTTGTTTTCACAGCTGACACTGGAGAACCTACTCAAGGCTTAGTTTTAAATCCACTGCGAAATGTCTTTGTATCACACAGAGTGACAATTGTAAAGACATTTTGTAACTAGACAGAGTTTTCAGCCAGGCAAACACAGTGGTGCTTTGATCTAAATGCTAACAGCAGCATGCTAACATGCTCACACTGACACCACCGACATGCTGATGTAAAGCGTGTTACACAACCGTCCCCATTTTGTAAGAAATGAGGATAATAAAAGGACATCTTTTAGTGGTTCCTTTGTTCTGTCATTCATCCTATGAAATGTAGTCGCTGAAATAGTATTAAGTGTTTTGGAAGCCGTTTTGACTTGTAAATCTAAATACGTTTTATAAGTATTTTTTCCAGTGGTTTTTCACTGTCAGTGATGCTGTTACCTCATCCAAGTAGCCGAGACAGCCATTGAATTAGTGATCCCAAATTGGTATTATAGCACGACAGGAGAAACAGTTGTCGTGTTGAGAAAATTCTTAAAAAATTACAGATATGATTTGAACACGACGGCCATATCCTCAGGCCTAACTTTGCTGTCATTCACAGGACAAATACACTCTAAATGATGAAATGAACGAAAGCACATGAGCAAAGCATTCATGAGTCATGTTCCCTCTAATCTGAGTCATCCGGTACCTCATGTTTAATAGTTTGTCACAATTACCAAATCCCAATGTTTTGTGGGTCATTAATCCACTTTTTCTGTGCAAACTAAGTGACTCTTCTGTAAAAAATCTATTAGATGTTATATTAGATATTAGATCTATTAGATTCTCACCGGTCGCCTTCTTCCTCATTCAGTTGTTCTTAATTTTACAAAATCCCTCAGGCACTTTTGCTAAGCTACAGATGTGTTCTTTCCCTTAAAATTAGAAGAAGGGTTTCATTCACTGAAGTGTTTTTCCAGGAAGCCTTTTCTGGGGCTCTCAGAAGTGAGGTTTAAAAGCTCCTTCCTCTGCTGAATGTGTTCACAACCACTACAGCTCTTCATCCAAGATGAAGCCCTTTATACATTATTCAAATTCAGAAAGCAGCTGATGAAACCAGTTCCAGTTTAAACATATTCAGGGCCATGATGTGCAGAGATGACAGCATGGCATTCTGAGATTAATAAAAAGAGCCAATCTTTAAATTGCAGATATGTTTATTGCCATTGAGCAACAGAGTCTTCCCTGATAACAAGCCACCCCAAACATCTCAAATTAAAACCAAAGTGTCTGTTGAGGAATGTGTTGACATGCGTGGCCTTCGTAGCTTTTTTAAACCGGGCATGCTTTCAAAGGCCAGCGGAGCCATGTCCAAAGCTGTGGAAACATCTGAGGGATGTTTGTTTGGGACACAGGAAAGGTCAGAATTCTTGTACTTATCCAGACCTGCCGAGCCTCTCAACAGCAGCACCTGAAGAAAGTGGGAGATGTGTAAAAATGTGAAATCTCTGAAAGAAAAACCTGTGAATCGCAGTGTTGATGTGACAAACACCCACCGACCCACCCACCTACACACACACACACACACACACAAGCACACACAAGCACAAGCACACACAAGCACACGGAAAGAGACCCCGCTCCCACTTGTACACTTACACCATCTCCCACAGACAGGACAGCAAGAGCAATGACCTTGTAATCATGTGGGGTCCTTGCTGCATTTCCTGGTGAAAATGTCTACTTTAACAAACCACCTGGAAACTGAGATGAGATTTTCACACTCCGTCTCGAGCCATTTATTCCTGGAACGTTATACATAACACAGCAGTGGGTTCTGCTCGCAACCCGCTTGGACAGAGCCGGGGGGAGGAAGAGCGGACGGGGGGGGGGGGGCACTGAAGCAGGGAGAGGGACGCAGTCATCGGTCTCTTCTGAACGCGGCTGTTATCCTGTTGTCGACACGCCCTTGTGTGGCCTGTGACAACATGACATTTTACAAAAGAATGGCTCTTTTCAGCATCAGATGTCAGTGGATGTCTGTATTTTTCAATACTATTGCTTGATCAGAGGTGCAGACTCTTCTGGTTGGACACCTTAAAAGCTTGGATATCTGCAGGTCATTTTCAGTTTTTAGTTTAGCTAAAAAGCACGAGTAGAAAACGGCGTTGGCAGTTAATGGATGGGTTAACGAGATTAAAGCCATTTCGATGACTCCGTAAATGTGCACGCTGCTGCCACCAGATTGCCACCGTATGAACTGTGTGGAAGAACAACCGGTTACCGCTGTGACGAAAAAGCTACCGGGGATCTTAATTAACCACCAAACCTCTTTGGCTGCCGAGAGCTTCTAATATTGTGTAATGTGACAGTAAACGAGTCTGGCATCTGCGCCATGTGTGTCACCAAGATATCACACGAGGCAGCCGATTGGTTCTGCCTGTCGACGGCCTTGACTCTCAGCCGGTAAAGGTAATTGTCTGGTTGAAGTGTTTCAAGGTGTGTCATTTCTTCATTTGTGGGGAAACCTTTGGCAGCACAGAGGACCTCGGGAGCCCTTGCTAGCACTTGACTGCATCAACACAGAGCTGAATCCAAAGTGGCAGGATGTTGAGCTGTTTGGGATTAACAGCACGGAAGGCAGCGCAATCATTTCTTCATATTTCGTTTTTTTTTAGCTCACAAATGATTTTCCTGTGATGAATTCATTTTGGTTTTGACAGCTTGTTAGTCAAGACATGAAGCGTTTGAAAATGAATACATTCTACACTTCTTTGAGTACAATATTTTGTGCAGCACATCTCTACGCATACATAATATGTTTATGAAATATCAGAATGCGCGTGCCTCTCTTTGTTCTACAATACCATGTGACACAGAGGATATTACAGTGACCTTCAGCTGCAGAGATATTAAGCAATTTGCGTTATGTAATCTCAGAATTCTGCATTTTAGTTCAGAGAGATCAACAGTTCTGGGGAGAAAGTCTGCCCATCTCTTTCTCTGAGGTAAATTTGTAATTTGCAATTTTGGGCCGAGGATCGAATTGAATGAACACACAGCACGCACCGCCACCAACATTAATTTTGGCATGCATCAAACAGCTTTTGCTCGACCAAGCCGTTGATGACAGGCCTCCAGCAGATGCTATTTAATTTACAAATAGATTTGTCTTTTTAATCCAAAATAAGGGAAGTGAATCTGGCAGAGCTGCAGAATGATGCATCAGCTCAGCATTCATTTCATAGTTTTATTTCACAGTGACCCCCTGACTTGCCGTGTGTGTGTCTGTATGTGTGTGTTTGTGTGTCTTTTTGTATCACTCCTGACTGGTAAATACCCCCTGGCTGTAGACCAGCCGCGTAACACCGCCACATATACAGTACGTGTTCAATAACTCTACCTCCAGAACAAATGGATCCAAGTTTCTCAGCAACATTTGTGCTGCAGTAGAACAATTCTAGAATGACTGATGGAAAGAGAGTATAATATCCCAGGAGCTGCATCAGAGAGATGGGCCAAGAACACAGACCAAGCAATCAATGCTGCATGAAACACTGTGACTTCCTAATTAGCAGCCATGCAGAGCTGATAAAGTTCACCTCCATATCCATATTCATCAGTCACTATTAAAGGCCACTTCATCCTAAACGTGCCTGAGTGCCATTAAAAAATATTCCAAAAATAATAGAATTTCCAAGGAACTGGAAACAGTCTGAGCTCTGTGTGTAACACGGAGAAAAGTTCATATGAATGGTGAAACATCAAACACAGCAAGCTGCACTTCCATTTCCCGAGAAATCTTAAATCTCAATCTCGAACGGTGCTCTCTCTCTCTCTCTCTCTCCCTCTTTTCTATTTGACCCCCACCCCCCCCTCCCTTTCCACAACCCCCTCAATTCTCCCATCGCCCCCTCTTTCTCTCTCCATTAAGTTTGGAGGCTTGGAGTGATGTCACTTCTCTTCAGTGTGGGCATTCATTCCAGTGGCAGTTTGTCTCCAAAGATGCTGCTCACCAACACGCAGAAAAACACCATCGCGCAGCGCGTCGTGACAAAAGAGGCGCGACTTTACTCGTGCAGCGTGTGTTGCGATGTTTCCGGAACACCATGTGGCCGTCGGGATATTTCGGAGGATCTCTAGGCTTTGCTGTTTGAGGAGATGCGCCTTCTTGTAGAATCTGCGCGTTCTGTGGGTTGCAATCCTGAGCGTTACGCACGACACCTCTCCATGCGTTGAAGGAGCGCGGCCAGTCTTGGCTGGGTTTGGAAAGGAAAGAGGCTGCGAAACGACCAACATGACACGAATGCGCAAATCGGAGACAGAATGGATACAACCCAGTTAAATGCATTGGTGGAAAACGTTTCCGACAATGCCAACAGCACGGACGCATCGCTCGGCTTGCCGCACACGGTGGCAACCACTGTGCTCATCATCCTGGTGGTTACGGTGATCATTTCGGTGACCATTGTTGGTAACGTGTTGGTGATTGTAGCGGTGCTGACCAGCCGGGCTCTGCGCGCGCCCCAAAACCTTTTCCTGGTTTCTCTCGCCTCGGCGGACATCCTAGTCGCCACACTGGTCATCCCCTTCTCTCTCGCCAATGAGATCATGGGCTACTGGTACTTTGGAAGTACTTGGTGCGCCTTCTACCTGGCCCTGGACGTGTTATTCTGCACCTCATCCATCGTGCACCTGTGCGCAATCAGCCTGGACCGCTACTGGTCCGTGACAAAGGCGGTCAGCTACAACCTGAAGCGGACACCCAAGCGCATAAAGTCCATGATCGCCGTGGTGTGGGTGATATCTGCGGTCATCTCCTTCCCTCCCCTTCTCATGACCAAACATGATGAGCGGGAGTGCCTGCTGAACGACGAGACCTGGTACATCCTCTCCTCCTGCATGGTGTCCTTCTTTGTTCCGGGTCTCATCATGATTCTGGTGTACTGCAAGATCTACAAGGTGGCCAAGCAGCGCTCCTCCACCGTGTTCGTGGCCAAGAACGGCCAGGAGCGGCAGCCGTCTCAGTCCGAGACGTGCTTCGTGAGGAAGGACCGGTTTGAGGCGGAGAGCCCCAGCAGTCAGAGCTCAGGGAGCCGCCATCAGAGGCAAGGGGAACTGGACGACATCGACCTGGAGGAGAGTTGCTGTCCGTCGGACACCAAAATGCGCAATCATTGCTTCGCCAAACGGAGAAAGGTGGAAGGGTCAGAGTGCTGCCCGCCGCAGAACTGCCGCCTCTCCTGGGCTTCATCGCGGGCGTTACAGCTCTACCCGGAGCAGAGGAACCCGGCTGTGCGACAGCAACAATTGGCAGCGGCCAATAAGACCAAAGTGAGCCAGATGCGGGAGAAGCGTTTCACCTTCGTGTTGGCGGTGGTGATGGGAGTGTTTGTGCTTTGCTGGTTTCCCTTCTTCTTTACGTACAGCCTGCACGCAATCTGCAGAGACAGCTGCTACATACCTGGCGCACTTTTCAACCTGTTCTTTTGGATCGGCTACTGCAACAGTTCTGTGAACCCCATCATTTACACTATTTTTAACAGGGATTTCAGGAAATCCTTCACGAAAATCATCTGCAGAACTTCTGAACGCACATGAATGCAGAAAAGAGTCATGGGCCAAATATGTTGTTTTATGCTGTTGTTAGCACTCAATCTTCTTGATTGCCCCCCCCCCCCCCAAAAAAAAATATATTAAAAAAATATTAATAACTATTTTCATGTTTAAAAAAAAGACAGTGTTGTGTACACATCTAAAAATTTTAGGACAACAAAAATATTAGTACATCAATGTTGCTATGGTCAGTAATGTTATTTGTTGCATTTATGCCACGCTATGTAATAAGTCCTGCAAATATGCACGTTTGATCTTAAGATGTCTGCATTGCATAAATCACTGCTGCAAAAAGCAAAAAAAGGCCACTCGTGATGAAGTTGCATTCCACTGCTGGCGGATGGCGTCACAGTGTGTGTTTTGTGTAAAGAAAAAAAGGAGATTAATCTCCACCATCCATAAATAATAATAATATAAGCATGGGGATAAGGAGGAAAGCAGGTATGTTCTGTGAGTGTGTCTCACAGTGGATCAAAAATGAAATAAAATCCTATGGATCAAATGATTCAGATTTATCATTAAAGTAGAATGCGGCATTGTAGAACAACGTGGCACAATGGCAGGTTTTTCGAAACGATAATTTTCTTCTTGCGGCTGTTAAAGCTACAGCAAGACAGTGGGTCTAATCTCGCACCACCTCACACCGCAGCAATGTCTAAACTGAGGCCGGCATTGCCAAAACCTATTGGACAAATCTGTGAGTTTCATTTTAACACCTCTCCATACCTCGCTATTCTGCAACAGAGACTCAATTCTGGGTCGTGTAGTCCAGCAAATTCTACTTTCATTGTGTTTCTTATGCATACAATGCTGCTATGATGAGAAAAATAACCTTCAGTAAATTGGACTCACTGTTGCATTGACGAAGGCTTGTATGGCTGCTCACATGAGAAACTTAAGAAAAAACCTCTCTGGAGGTATTGTGGTAGATATTGTGTGTCTCCTTGGTGTAATAAGATACCTTACTGTAGTATCTAGCCTAGTCTGAGGCTCCTCTGCCTCATAAAGGTGTTTTAAGTCCTGCAAATCATGACTTCTCTTGCATCGTGTGGGATGTAATGTGGATGTGAAATGTTGTACATATGACGAAACTGGCATTACAGTCCTGCTCTTCTTTGGAAAAACACAGCATAGTTAGAAAAAAGGTTGACTAGCTCCATATCAGCGTACTGGGACGAGGAAATATACAGAATTTGTATCCTCTTCGGCATGTCTTCAAAGCAGTTCTACGGCTCAATGGCGCCTTGCCAAAGATAATCACAGGCTGTCATGCTTGAAAGGAGTCCCTTTTTCAATAGTTGTATCCAAGTGCTTCTCGTGTTGAGATTGTTGTTGAAATATTGTCGAGGGAAACCAGAGTGAACTTTTCTTTTGACAAAGGCACGATTCTATTCATTAAATATTAAATATGAGTATTAAATATTCTGAGACAAGTGCAGCTGGGGAGAGGGATGTGACTTCATCTGAAAGGGATTGCAAAACACTTAAAAATAATTACATGTATGGGGCTAGTTCCACTCATAGGTAGCATTACAATTTGGTTTTCAATTTGAAGAATTACTGAGGGGAAAGGTGTTAATAATGTTGGGAATTGTGTAACTTCATGTCTACGTATACAACTTAATTTCAATATAAAGAACAGAGTTATTGACCCATGAGTACGCCCATGTGATTCTCTTTCTGATTGAAAACCGATTACTGTCCAATAAGGCTTGCAACTCCCTTGTTTAATCTCACTTCCAAATTAAATTATCCTTCCAATCAACATTACGGCACAAATGAAGCGCTGTGCTTTTAATGAGCTGTCCGATGACGTGTCATTTCTTGGGCCCGAATTGAGAGACCCACATTCAAAGCATCACTGTCCGCTATATTTTGGTCAATTGTAAACCCACATTTTCACAGGCCTCTCACAATCCTTCACTATTCATGAGAAAAAAGCTCTGCTAATTGCATCCGTTTCAAGACAAAAAAAAGTGTTTTTTTTTTTTAACCCAGACTGTAAACAGAGTCGGAGACTAGTTCAGGAAGAGAAGCCGATCTGAGGCGACCTTCAACCCTTCAACCCAGATCTGCTTAATGAGAGCAACAGACCAACTGGACACAAGCAAAACATTTCCTGGTGTGGGATCGTGACGCGCTAGGGCCTTATTCCAGCCGCTTCTGAAGCGGAGGACGGGTGGACGGTCAGAGCCAGCTGCTCGGGCTTTTTAGGGTCATCTGCGCGGGCGAGGCTATTTAGAGTCACCATAGTTGCTTATAAATGTTTCAAGATGGGTGCAGCATCTTAGGACGCGAGGGACACAGAGCGGTGCGGAGCAGTTGGCGGTTGCCACATTACATTGTTTGTCAGGCCCAACGCGGCTTCTGAAGGTAATTGCTTTTTTTCAATTGTCTCTAACAAGATAGTCAGATTACCAGCTCTGCATGGGCACATATGCAGATGTGTAACCTCCGTTGGGTTCTGGTCGGATGAAGCAAGGGGATAGAAGAATCACCACTATCTCAACATGATATATTTATTCAGTATTTAGCTTTCAAGGAAATGTAATAAGACTTAAGTGCTTTCGCAATAACGTTGGGAGGAATGGTTGCAGTTTGAAACAGTAAAAAACATGTGGTAAGACTTGTAAATTAAAAAAAAACCCAATTTAGTTCCTATTCAACAACCCAAAAATTCAACACCTGAAAACAGACATAACTTCTCTCTGAGTAAAATGAGCTGACATGGCAGCAATTTATTTTCTGGTATAACAATTCATTGTTTTTTGGGATACTGAAACTATGTATGTGTTGCCTATTTTTAACTAAACAAATGAACAAATGAGAGCCAGAGACCGACGGTCAGTAATTAATGTAATTCAGAAAGTATTGAGATACAGACCTTCGCATTGCTGGTATTAATCTTTTCTTTTGGAGCTGTAAACATTTACATAAACGTGGACTAACAAGCTGAATGAACTAAAATGTCATGTTTGGGTAGGAAACTTTGATTATGCTTCTTTGCCTACACTCTTTCTAACAAAAGTATGCTTTCCTCTAACTGAAGCAAAACCTTTGATGCGTTGGAAAACATTCTTTTCTTTTGCCTGCATTCGATATACAACTAGTTACGAAAGCAGTAATTCAAAGAGAGATGTGCCTCTGCCGTGCTGTTAATCATTTATTCCCATTCCGCAGTGAAAAGATGTTTATTTTCAACTCTGCGCAGTTACAAATGTTTCCCCATCCATCACGTACATACATAGGTGAACATGCAAAGAATGTTGGCTGCTTGATGAGCACAGATGGCAAAGTACCGTAGAGATGTACATATGTGGACATTGTCTTGTACTCTATTGTTCCTCTTTCGTAGGAGGACTTGTATTCATCACCACACACTCTGATTCATAAAGTGAACGTGCCTCCTCAGCCCTTCTGTGTGAGATTTAATCTTCTTTCGTTTCTAGCGGGCATTCACAGGCAACATTTAAATCAGAACCGATCATGGATGCAGCTGCTTCATTTTCAAAGGTATGTTTGTAAAGATATGTTTCTCTCACAATGTCCTCCTATTTTTTTTTTCCTTCCATCGCTTTTATATTTCATCTTAACATTTTTCATTTACCTAATGGTTGTTTTTCAAAGCAACTTACAAATAATACATTCAACCACAAACATAAGGACAGCAAAATTTCTTCAAGAAAGCCAAACAACAAACTTCTGTAAGTCAGCGCTAATAAACCTCGTCCAGGTATAGTCGCTAAAGGTGTGTTTTGGGTTTTCTGTCCTGAATTCATGGTTTTTAGAAACACATGAATTGCACTCTCTCATGGATTTTGTCAGAGTAGCCAGGCCATTAACCGGAACCCTCTATGACCTTGGTTACTATTTACACTCTAAACACAGGAAATGGACTGGCTTTACTCTGTGCAGGTGGGTCAAAAGAATGTTTTTACAAAAACAATACAATTTACAAAAGCAGAACTGCCTACAGAACTGAAGAAACAGAACTGATGGCATCGGTAAAAACTTCCCATGTCAAAGATCAACAGCTTGCATATATCATCATCCGAAAGAGCTCTAGTGCGGGCTGTAGTAGAATTAATTGAAGCCATTAAACTAATGTAGGGCGCCAAAGGAGAATGACGAAATAATAATGACAGGAGTTCATTGCACTCCCTGCTTTGACCCGGTTTGAATGAGTCGGCGGGGCGGGAGTTCATGCTGCAGGTGTAATTAAAGGGTCCCTTGTGCTTGAATTTGCCTTCGGCCTCCAGGCAAATGAGTGCACCCATCGGTGGGCCGCATGCCCTTTGCAGCAGGAAGGGTTTGTGCAGGCTTAAAGTTGTAAGTCATCAGGGAATCTTGGATATATTTCAAACAAATCACTCTTTCAACCTGCATTTCAAAGGCGACTTCCCCGCTGAAATAGCGTCATCGTGGCTCGCAGACATTCATCATCAAGCTCCTTCAGTGTGCAGTGTCAATTGACACGTTGAACAAGGGATAACATTTTGAAATTAGTGCCAATTCAAGCAACGATAGAGCCTTCAGCCTACGGGAACGAGAACGGAGCAGACAGGAGCTAAAAGATCTAACACAGTGATTCTCAAAGTGTGGTACGCATACCACTAGTGGTACGCGGGGCTCCCTCTTGTGGTAGGCCAAAGAATCACTGAAATATATATATTTTTTTACTAAACATTTAAGTACAGTACAATTTTATTTAATCTTTAAGAACAGTTTTTTACATTTATTTCAGTACAATTTTTATTCAACTTTTATGTGCAATACATTTTAATTGAATCATTATTTAAGTACAGTTTTTTTCCCCCTATATTTAAGCGCAGTCTTACTGTTGAAACTGTGTAAAATGTTACAATGGCTGACAAAATTAAATATACTTCTTTAGGAACAAAACCTCTGCCTTGTTTTTGACCTACTACGCTACTGTACAGTGTTGGTCATTATGGTGGTACTTGGAGAGCCAAGTATTTTCTGAGGTGGTACTTGGTGTAAAAAGTTCGAGAACCACTGAATCTTACACACACGTTCCATTTTTAGTTCCCGGGCGTTCCTGGCTGTTATCCATTTGAAATGTAAACGCCTTCCAAAAATTGTGTTCATCAGCTTAGCACGTTGATTTATCAGTTCAAGCTTTAATAATAGAAGGGAGGTGATGTTTCTTTTTAAGCTACAGTAAGAAGATTTCATACTGTGCCTAAAGGCAGAAGTGTGAGGATCCTAAAAGAATCTGGGTGCAACCGTTTTACCATTCATTATAAAACAAAAAAGCTTTCAATAAATCCACAAACTGCCCAGGACCAGACATAAACAGTTATTTGGCTTGTGGACATAGTAAAGCATGTGGAACCAAGAGACCGTTTTTTTCCCTCTTGTAGTTGGTGGAGACGAAAAGGAAGTGACTTTCAGTGGTAACGTGGCCACAACACAAATGCAATCAAATGTTGATGTTGCTACAAGTCTGCCAGATATGTAAATTGGAAACTAGACACATTTTGTAAAAAATAAATGAATGAACCCAACCCTTTTCTATTTGGTGCAGACCATCATGAACAGAACTCTCCATATAATTAGGTGCATCTGGGATGTTTACCAACGGACGAAAATAACAAAAAGATGTGAATAAGCGTTTTTTGGCTATTTAAAAGATAATCAAGATAAATTATTGAAATTCTTTTGTTTGTGTCCAACACCATCTGCTCCCAATTAATGTTCTCAATTAACCTCACGCTAATTCACCCTCAAAATTGACAAACAAATCAATTGGTAAATGATCGCTTTTCCAGAGGACGAGCTAAAGCCAGCTGCTGGGGCAGGAAGTAGGGAAAGATGTGGGAAGGGGGGAGCAAGAGGGGACAAAGGGGGGAGGAAGGTTCCCCCCGGCGCTGACCTCAGTCCCAGCGAACCCGAGCTGAACGCAGCCTAATGAGGCCTACAGTCACTCCGCAAGCGTCTGCTTCATATTCACTTATCACGGTGCGTGTGGACAGACACGTCTGATACGGAGCTCGGGCGCTTTTTTAACAGCTCCACTTGATTGTGAAACGATTGCTCAAGCGTTGGTCTCAGGCGTCGACGGGGTCCCACACCCTCCATCCAGGACGATGCGTTCTCGCACGCAATCAAACCTGCCGACGAGCAGCCAAGCTCAGGAAGGATCGTCGTCTTGTTTTCCATCGGACTCTTTAATCTCGTCCCCTGACTCCAAACTATTTCGGACCCCTCGGCCGGCGCTCGCGGTCAGCGCTCCCGAGCACCAAGGGAGGTGGAGTTCCAAACCGTCGTGGTGAAATTCAGCGACCCAGAGGACGACAGGAAGTAATCAATCACAGACAGGGGGCCGATTGAAAGTGATTGCTGAGCAGAGAACAGCTGTGCGAGATACTGGCCCCTCGTTTGTGCGTCATCAAAACAAAGCCAGCGGAAAAATACAGGAGTGGATGAAACGCGAGCTGACGACACTCTGAGGGAGAGAGAGCCTCGCAAACTGATCCAAACGAGGGGTTTGTTTTCATGACCTAGTGGCCTCCATTTTCCTTATCTTATCTCTACATGAGGTATAAAACTGTAATCAATCTTTTAGGAAAAGTCAAATGGCGGTTGTCCAGCACCCCACCAACAAATCCACAGGGGCTCCTGAACATTGTGTCGCTATTTGTTTGAGGAGTGATAGTTAAGATTCCTCTGAAAGATATACTGTTAGATTTTTAATAAGCGTAGTCAATGTCAGAAGTTACTGACGACCCCTGCGTCCAAGGCACAATTAAATGAGGTGTTAAAAGATTATTGTTAGAAGAGTGATTTGGAGGCTCTTAATCTCTCATGTCCCCCCATAACACACACACACACACACGCACACACACACACACACACACACACACACACACACACACACACACACACACACACTTCAGTCATCAAGTGTGTCCATGAGCATATGTGGTTATTTTTTGTACATGTGTCCCATATTCTTGCACGTGTGTGCATTTCATTAGTGAGGCAAAGACCTCTTTACATAGCCTCGAGATGTTGACAAAACCAAAGATCCAGCCTGTGAACTCAACACATTCCTTAGGGATCCGTGTAGCGCTGATGGAAGCAGGCCATCATGAGAAAAACTGAACAATTTTCAGGGCGTAAAGGAGGTGTGCTGTGATGGGTCGGACGCTAAAAGGTGGCCGCCACTGTGTTGAATGTGCTATATAAAACTACACAAATTAATTAAAAATGAAAAGAAACAAAATACGACATTGTTGGAGACAATAGCCTTGTGATGTTGCTGCAGCGTGAATGTAAGTGCTCTGCTGGCTAAATGAGCTGGGATCCAAACTCTTTGAAGGAAGAACAGGTGCATGGGGAGTGTGTGTGTGTGTGTGTGTGTGTGGTGTGTGTGTGGAGAGGCGGGTGAACCTGCGCGCTCCGATTAGCAGGCAGATGGTGGGACTAGAGGAGCGGAGAGGGAATGGTGAAAAGAGATAGAGAGGCAGATCTGCAAACACACTCAGACACTCTGAGAGGTAAACATGAAATCATAGAAGTCGGTTTACCTCGGGGAGGAAGCAGTAACTGCACTGACACCTGAGAGTCAGGCGACGGGTGGATGGATGCATGCAAGAGACACACACACATGGCTGATAACATTTCTGCAGTTATTTGAGATCGTGATAATCATCATTTTTTTTTTAATTGTAATTAAAAAATCGAACGTATTAAAACTGTTGGAGACCAACTCTCTGCAGCATTTGCCTCACTAGCTGCAAAGCTGCAATCTCAGGATGAAATTGTTGGAGGATTGGCCCATCAAATCTACTGATTCTTATGTATCTACCAGTACTGAGGGGATTGATTAGTTTGTGGTTAAGCGAGTAGGAAACCGCGACTCAAGGGATCCTCTAAAAAATTCTCCTATAATCAAGTTTAGGCTCCAATACCCCCCCCCCTCCCCCCCATGCAAAGAATGTGTGATACAAAGCAAACATTATGATCATTTTTTTTCAAAGAATCCATTATCTCAGTGTTTGGCAGGAGTGCTGTTTTTCCACAATGAAACATTTTGGTCAAAATCTCCACAATAGAGACTCTGTCTCTATTGTGTCTCAGTGAGTTTTAATAATGCGACCTAGAGTTATTGTGGCCTCACAAGGCGGATCCCTTTTCGTTTATAAAGGAAGCTGAATGTGTGCATCGAGGTTCATGTGGTAAAGCCTGGATCACTGCAGTGTTTCGGATTCCTCCTCTGGAGACGATGAATGTCTGTAAACAGTAAATCATTGTACCGTAGTTCTTCCAATAGTTAAGGGTTTTTTAGTTTGGACCAACACACCAACAGACTCTTGCTTCCTAGAAAATAATGGTTCTCCATTGTTTTTTTTTACTTAAAATGACATCTTCTGCAGCACACGACACTCTGCAATGCAACCCATTTACATATCATCGTGTTCTTTGCTGACGCAGGTGACACTGGGTAGCTCACGCTGGGTTATTACAGCGATGGGTCCCTCGGCTCTGCCTGTGAATTATGCAATGTTCATGTGGCCTGGACTACAGTTCCTGGAAACACAGGCAGTGACCATATTTGTAGCATTTTATCATGAATTAAATTCAAAATCCATCTGCGATTGGGGTTGTTGTTTCAGCCTAGGAGCCTCACCCAGGTTGAATTTGGATTTCATTCAGAGGTACCTGATGAAAACTTTTGAAAATAAGCTGATTCGTGGGCGCTTCTCTCGGTTCTGCATAAGCCATCAAAAAGCATTCGTAAATCGACAGTTGAAAGCACGGCTAGTGCTCACATACACATCCCTGTAATGGACACAGAGCGAGTCAGAAACATAGTCGGAGAGAGGAGCACCGATTCAGAATAATTTAGGAGCATGAGGCATAGAAAAATATCACAACCTCTCAGCTGTAAAAAATAATCAAAATACGGGAGAAAACGTCGAGGTTTTTTATTTCAACCCGATTAGTTTTATGTGACATAGCAATGACTCAAATGTTATATTGTTGTACATTATATCCACGTTGATTACCCATAATTGCATTGAATTATGTCCACGGTCGTGTTCAGACAACAGTGTAGATACAACACCTTTTTTTAATCCACTACCTTTTGACATGGTATGTATTTGGATTTAAATACCAAAATACCCCAAGTTGAATTATGTGTTGATACGCTCTTCTCTTTTTACCAGGATGCTTTCAGTGCCACGAAAGTTCAACAACAGCTGAACATCTGCAGCGCGTCTCTTTTTTTAAACCCAAAATATTACAACTGCTCCCTCATTTCATCATTTGTGCAGCTAAGAGGAGTTTAAAAATGAAACATGATTTGCCTCCAACGCGTTGCGCTCCATCAGCAAGAACATCACTGTCACTCTCAAAATATAAGTCTTGCCTCCAGCCTCTCACATACTCAATTCATATGCATCTTAACTGGCCCTCAAACAGGAAGCCTCATCGGACCTTAAAGCCTCTTAACATGTTCCTGTATATCATTTATCCCGCCCGAGGCTGTGCATGAGCTTGCGTGTTATTATTTGCAAACACTTTGGCACTTGGGTGGCGCTGGCCAGGCTTCCTGTTTTTCTTCAGCTCCACGTAAGCTTGCACCTGCACCCAGGGCCGGCCCGAGTGTCCGCTAAGGGAGCCAGAGATCTGGGTTTGATTCCTGCCTCGGACCAGATTTCTTTTTCTTTTCTTTTAACTTTCTGACCACGTTTCTGGCTGACCGCTGCCCCACCGACATGCAAGGGGAGGCTAAGGCTTGTTCAGTGCTGCAAGCAGCCCTAGTTTTGTATTTTAACCTCACTGTATTTGTTTATAATTTTCGCTATAACATTATAGCGTGACATTTGTGGCAATAAAATTCTAGCACAGGTGACTCTGCGTGGTGGGAGGGGGGCCCCCAAATCAAATTCTACTTAGGGCCCCCAAGAGGCTCGGGCCGGCACTGCCTGCACCCCAAACTTTAGCCTCTACGAGTTCCCATCTGTCGGACTCTTGTGAGTCTGACATCCTTACCTCATCCTTGTGTCTGCTGGAGGTTCAGCTCAGTTCACGTTATGTGCTTCATTCTGACAGCTTGGTTCCTTTCTCGCCTGCAGATTACAGACCTGGTTAAGCTACCGGCCTACCATGTAGTCCACAGTGTACATACACAAATACCTCTCCGTCCAGCTCAGCTCTCAGGTTGGGTGGAGTAAGGTGAGGAAGCGAGCAGAGGGCCAGAGCGGCCGGTGGAGCAGACAGAGGGTCGCGTCAGGCATCGGCAGACCTCCCATACGGACATGCTAATGCTGCAGCAGCCTGTGGGCTACCGTCCAGCTTTGTGTGCTGTGTGTGCGGAGGGGTTTTCGTGTGTGCTGCGTTTGTGTCATGGGAAAACTATTCATGAAATCCCCTTGGTGTCCTTTGAGGTTAAAGAAAACGCTCAATCACGAAAAACGCGCAGAGACACGCGAGAGGACAATTATGTCAAGAAGGCTGCGGGCTTACTTCCAGGCTTATTGTGTTTAGGAATATGTACCATTAAAAATAAACTTACCTGGCAGGATAATTATCCTGCTGTACGTTGATAAGAATTTGTGTAGCAAAACCTTTGTCCTTATGAATTGGTCTCACCTTGATGGCTCCTCACAATCATTCTGGTATCAGGAGTGGAAAGACGACCTGGTCCATTTTATTACACAAATAAAGAGCACACGTAATGCAAATCAGTTGCACCTCAAATTACAGCCTGCATTTAGTTTGGTTTGGTCCCAAGGGTGCTTTGCTTGCAGCACTGTCCAATTATTCTCTATTGACTTTATGGATGTTAAGTTACTTTAAAATAAATGACATAATCACAGACATGTGGGAACCTGCTTCTTGTTTTCATTTCATAAAAAGTATCTGCATCTAAATGTTGAGATAGATGCAGCTAAATGAAGCTCTGTATTCTTACAGAGAAAACATGGCACATCAGCCATTGAATCCTCATCCATTTCCTTGATGCTCTCATTCAGGGACGTCAATCCTTTTAGCAGCTGTCCTGAACAGGTGTCTCCATCCGATGGCACAATGAAACAATTACATCGTGAGCCTGTCCTATTATCTCGCTGCGGTTAAATATGTTTCCAGTGCATCGTTTGTCTCACCTCACCGTCTACACAGATTCATCAGCTTCATCAACTCACGGAGGAGATTTCTCACACCTTGAAGCACCTTGATTACAAATCTCACTGCAAAAGAGCCAAAGACTCCGTGAAGACTTTATCATCACGTATCATCCGTCAATAATAAACAATGGCCGTTTGTGTTTCTGATTAAATTGCGTTTTTGCTGTTTAGTGCGCGTCAGGTACGTCACACACTAACTGGTGATGGAAATGGCTCCACAGTTCACTGCGGTTTTCATTCCTCCAAAAGTCACCAACTTGAAGCTGAGTAACAGTCTCAGCAGAGGAACAGTATGAGGATATCACATTGAGAGCCGTTTAAATGCAAATATCCTAAGAAAATGTGCAAGAGCAAGAGATGATCACAGTGTTATTCCTCTGTACTGATTAAATACAGCTAAAGTGACCAGGTGGGGGTGAACCAAACAGCTCACTTTCTCTGACAGTAATATTCCCCAACCACCGACCTGTCTGTCTTCCTGCCTTAAAGCTCTGCTCTCTCCCTGAGGAGCACTTCTTGGCCTCTTCTGTGTGTGCTTTCACATATCTCACGTCTCCATCACAGCCGGCTGCGAGCTCAACGCACACAGCCCGATAAAACCCCAGCTCACATTTCAACTAAAAAGCAGTTTCTGACGGCATAGAGACGGCACACTGGTCCAATCGCTCTGTGGTGCCAAGTGGCCTCAGTAGGTTGGTTCAGCAGCACGCCGTCATCCTCCATTTAAAACGCTACGATGAAACCTGAAGACCGCTGATCTCCAAACCCGCAAACAAACACCAAACGATTCCGTGAAGACAAGAAAGCAAAATGACGTCACGTGAAATGAACCCAACTTCTAAATCGAGCATTTGGTTCATTTCGACCTGCGTCGGTCTTACTCGTGTCTCTCACGTTTTTATTAAATGTAAAATGCATCCCTGCATTTAGTAGAGGCACCATCTAGTAGTCCAATGTATTGTCGAGTTTTGAGGGTGTGTCCTGCACGGCGTTGGGAGAGAACGGCACCAACTGTCTCTCAGACACAATGTGACGTGCTTCGGTATGCGATGTAGGTCATGATTGCAGCTCACTGGAGTATACAATCAAAATGAATCCATCAGCACACTTTGACACGCAAGCTGTCGTCCGATGGCCATTTGGCTCTGCCGGTGCTCATTTGAAGCTGGGTTAGGTGAGCATATGCATGCACAGACACAGACACACACTCTCACGCACACACAGCGCTTGCGCCTGACTGTCGTTCCTCATTGGAAATCCAACCATGTAGGTCCCTAATGCATTACCCATTGCACACAGCCTGGCCACAGTGCAACAGGAACCTGTCAATTAAAAATGGATTCATTCTGCTAGGATTCATGGATGGATTCATTCATTGTGCACTATCTTCAACCCAGGAAGAGAACAAGGGTTAGGAGATGAGTATGAGGACAGAGCGAGAGGAGAAGATAAGCGGGGAGAGCGTTTTTATTCTACGTCATTGTGAGCAATTGTAAAATCACAATAATTCAGTTATTGACCAGGCCTCACACGCACTGAGTGTACACATGCACCAGTGGCGCCAGCTCTTAGTCACAGTCTGATTTGGATTTCCAGAGTGACTGTTTAGTGCCGACTGCAAACTGGAAATAGCTCCCGATGGGATCATCATGACGCCGTCTGACCTCCTCCACCACCGCCCAATTTCTTCATTTAAATATTATTTATAGCAAGATGGCAGCACATTCATTCCGTTGAAAGCATCTCAATACCAGGATACATACACTGGCACTCTGTTTGGACACATTGATGAAATTAAAAATGGATCTTTATCAGAGTCTTGGTGGAATTCAATTTTGTTATTGTAATTACAACCTCCAACACCACAGCACTCTTTCTATCTGCGACCTTATAACATAAAGTACAAATTAAAGACTTCCTGAGCATTAAATCAACTGAACCGGGGATAGATTCAAAGCATTGAATAGTGGAGATGGGGAGTTGGAGCGATGGGAAACCGCAGCATGGACGCACTGAAGGTAAATTGGATAGAAAAGACCAGCTGATCCAAACAGCTGATATCATGAACACAAAAAGTTCCAACTGGCAGTGCAATGTCTTTCCTGCCTCCCAGCAGAGGGGAAGAGACAGTGAGCTGCGCGGTAGAACATGATGTTCTTCAGGCAGCAGTAAGAGTAGCTCTGTGCTCTGATCTTCTTAAATTCTTAATTTAACAAAAGAATTGAGAGGACACACGGTGCGGGTGGGAGGTGAGGCGGATGGATCGAGCAACCAACGATCCCTCACCGATATTTGTTAACCTGCCACAACCTGTTCACAGTGGCAAACACTCTTTGGGAAAGTCAAGTCCCCCGTCGAACCGATGCCGACAACCAACTGTCAATAACAAGAAGAGCGGAACCAAAAGAACATGCTCAGAGTGAAGAGAGGCCTCTCCATCCGTCTGTTTGCACTTGCATCGAAATCACAGCCACACTCACTCAGTGACAGTCCGATGTCCTGAATTAGACGGAGGTGGCATCACAAACCGGACTTGATTGACAGGGATATTTTGAGAAACACAAAGGGAAAATCAACCTTGAAGTAATGAATTGGTCTGTTCCGACCGTCTTCTCCTACCGTTGTCTCTGTATGTGTGTACTTCTGCAGCATTTGAAGACCTCACATTGTCTTTCAAAAGAAGACAGATTTGACTTTAGAAAAGATCAAAAAGATGTGATCTAACCGCTGCTCCATTAACCTGACGAGCTGCTGACAGCACTGGATGATGCATCAGCACCAAAGCATAACAGCACTTCAGCCTGTAGCGTTTGGTACCGCAAGTATTTTCATGGTTTCACAGAACAGGGTGGACAATTTACCAGCTAAAGAGAGACGACCAAAAGCAGAGCTATATGGGCTGGAATATCGGACCCACTGTTGGATGAGTAAATGGATCGTTTGCCATCTGCTGACCCTAAGTGGCCAAAGGAAATACTGTCATTGAAGGGTTACAAATTACATTACATGTCATTTAGCTGACGCTTTTATCCAAAGCGACTTACAATAAGTACATTTCAACCATATGGATATAAACTCAAATGAACAAGAAACAACAATTTCATTAAATAAGCCGATTTTACAACTTGTTATAGATAAGAGCCATTACAAGTACAATTTGTTAGTGTTTTTAGTCAAGGTGCAGTCTGAAGCAGGTGTCTGAAGTCTGAAGAGGTGTGTCGTTAGTTTGCGGTGAAAGAGGCTCTCTGCGGTCCTGATGTCACCAGAGAGTTCGTTCCACCATTTCGGAGCGAGGACGGCAAAGAGTCGTGATCTTCTTCTCGAGAGTTTTGCTCTCAGTGAGGGAGGAAGGAGCAGTTTGGCAGATGCAGAGCAAACAGCACGGGTCAGGACGTAGGATTTGACCATGTCCTGCATGGAGACCGGACCCGATCCATTCGCCGAGCAAATTAGGGGTGTCTTGCTCAAGGACACTTCAACAAGGCAGATGGAGGAGCTGGGATTTAAACCAACAACTTTGCAGTTCTCAGTCCACCACACTACTCCATGCGCCAATATCTAGAAGAAGCACGTACGGCACATTTGAAGTTGGCTAAATTGAATCATCATTTCTGTTTAACATCAGATACATAAATACAGGGGCCACTGCCACCATTTGTCAGGTGGAATCACATGATCAGTGCTGCACACGGCACCGTTCAACGAGTTATTATGCCAAAAACAAGTGAGTAAAATGAAACATGAGACAAAAACTCTACCTCAGATTGAAATCCGTCCTTGGGAGAGCGCTTTAGTCTCATATCAGCCACCAGCTTGGCCCATGGGCCTTGTTTTTCTCTCAGGGGAATTTAAACACGCAGCGCTAACGGTTCATCTCTCCTCCTCATTAATGTCTTGCAAACTTTTAAATCCATGCCTATTTTGGCAAATTGGCCATTTATTTCTTTTTCAGATCCTGAGGATAAACGAACGCAAATTCCCACTTCCCTCTCAGTAATTTGATGGATCATTTGGTCTGTGGCTCGTGTGCGTGTCTCTGTGTGTGTGTGTGTGTGTGTGTGTGTGTTTCCAGGTCTTTCTTGATTGTGTGCATATGCATGTGATTAGTGGGCTATCCACAAACTGAAATGAGGCAAACTCATCCATGACTCCTGGTCACGACAAAGTACAAGTGAAGAAGTCCAGTTCACGCAGAGCTTAGACTGTGTTCTGACTCACCGCGGACAAATCACACACTCTGTTCCGTTGACTTGAAGATAAGTGAGTTTTTCTACAATCGTCCCTTAAGAAGCTTTAAAAGACCTGGCACTCCTTAATGCTTGTAACATGCTGGCACAATCCACTGTGAAAACTATAGTTTTGCCAAGATTCATGTTTCTGTTGCAGACTCAAAAAAAAAAAAGAGGCATAAAAGAGAAAACCTGCACATGAGCGAAACTCCAACGACCCCGCAACTCTGATTCGTTCAGGTTTTGATCACAGCTGTCCCCGCGGCTTTCTGAAACATTCAGCACACCATCGGGTTGAGTAGACACGCAACTAAAATCCTCTTTGTGATTTTGTTCACTGCCAAAGACCTTTATAGTGTGAAATCATTCACGGTCACGACGAAAAGACTTCGTTAGCTCAGACTTCTCAGACTTCACTGTGTTCAATGGAGCCAAACGATGGTCTAGTTAATGCCACGCTCCCAGTGTTCTGTTACAGGAGCCACGGGAAGAGGATGGATGAAAAGGGTTAAAAAGCCCCCCCGATGGAACATTTGCTGAAGCCTCACATGGATTCCCTTTTCTTTAAACACTGTCCAGCCAGCTGTGGAGAACAAACATGTATTAAATAAACTGAGGCCTGTTCCACAAAGCGATGTCAACATTCCCAGGGTATTTTTAGGGTGTCTGGCTTGAATAACAGAAGGAAACGTGGCGCATGATAAACATTTCGACAAAAAACACAATTCAAGTAAATGAGCTCAGAGCAAAAACTAGTTTAGCGTCCCTGAAAAATGGAGTTGAGTCCAGCCGTACGTGCCTCAGGCGTCCATGTGAGGACCAGGACAGTTGTTCATCCGAGGGTGTGGAATTCTTCCTCAATGTATCTGTTGGCGTCGTTGGGAAGTTGTTGCCTAAAACGGTTTTAGTGTTGGTTTTCATGTTTTTGGCGTTTTATACTCCTCAATCATATTGCCTGACTTTCTCTTCGCAGTGAAGATGAAGATGTTTTATTTGGTTTCAGTTCAATTGAAGTCAAAGAAAGCGTGTGCTTAACATTGTGTTTGTGCCTCTCTGGGACGGATTAAATATCATTTGGAAGGAGCTCTCCTGACCTGAGAGCTGATCATTATCGGCTGGCGAGACACCACTCAACCATGTCACAGGCTCTCGGTCACTGAGTTCAGCGCACTGCTTACATTTTTAATGCCCAAATATTACATTGACGGGACGTTGGTAATTTGAGGCTCCGCCTGATGTTATTACTGCTTTAATCAACCAATGGTGTTTATGAAACCCTTTGTTTTGTTAAAGTATAAAACATTCTCTAATTGAAATACTCAAGTAAAAATGTGAAAAGTATAAAGAGAAATGTCATTTAAAGGGAAAGATGAACATTTAACTCCTGAAACCCAATTGGACTTGAATCTTGTCATATTCCTCTGAAAATCAGGCTGCAGGTCGGCAGACGTTTTCTTGGTTTCCCTCCTGTCCTGTCGTGCAGACGTACAATTCCTGCTGTGCCTGAGCTTCTTTTCTGACTGACTTCTGTTTTACTGCACATTTCTGGTGTTAACTTTAAATTCAATTCAATCATTGTATGCAAATGTAAAAATGTCCCCTGTGTTGCAAGACAAAATAAATATTTGAGTTTAAGCAATGTATCAACACATGAAAATCATGCTTGATTTATTTTCCAACACAGCCAATTACACACGACCCAGAGGTTCATTTATCTGTGAATGTTACACTTTCATCACAGAGACAGACCTAATTATAAAAACATTACATCCAATTAAATTCAATTAAATTGATGCTGAGTTTGAAATCACAAATGGCTGCAAATAATGTTAATAATGTTGTTCAACTTCCTGTTCAGGACAAGAAGAAATCACATATTCTGTGGATGTAAGCGGAGTGAAGGATGACTGCAGGAGCCGCTGTTCAGCAACACCGAACAACCGCTGAACAACTTTAGCTGCCACTCAGCACACAGTAATGGCAGGAAAACACACATATTCAAACCCATCGCCCACTTGTACCTGCAGGGAGAGCTTGATTGGCCTCAAAATCTTGCTTTGGTTATATAACTCTCTCTATTTCAGTTACATTCAATACAAACGCTACTGAGGAAGTGATTATTATGTAGCCACTAAAAGCCTATAAGGGTTTAGATGTTATACTTCCCCGTACTTTATTAAATCCTGTCTCACTCCGCCGTGGCCATCGGTCTGATCCTGCACTCGTATGTGGAGGCATGCGCATCCATCATCAAATCAAAAAACAGTTATCCTTTAGATGGATCGTCACGACTCCATTACACACGGCCATATTGTAATTAGCCCGAAGAACAAACGCAAAAACACTTGGCCACATTATAACATTGGCATGTGAGTAGTATTTTCTGGAAGTTTGTGTAAACATGTGTTCCTAAAAGGCCGACGAAACAGCCAGCGGCCATGTTGAATGATAATGGATCACTTTCAATTCTGTTCCTCTGGTAATGACTTTAGAAAAGATGAATAAATGGAAACAGTCCATCCTAGAAATGTCTGGTAAATAAATGATCTGTCGGCATTTTGTGGAATTTAGTTTATGTTTGTGTAACCGACATGAATCTAAATTGGCAAATTGTGAGTGAAACATATTTCTTTCACATCTGGCTGAGATTTGTTGACATAATGTTCATTAAAAGTTGCAGCTTTTTGTTAGCCACAGAATATCTCTTGTATTCTGTCAATGTGTTTAAATTATCTTATTTAACACGAGGAAAAGACTGGTCACGGCCACCAAGAGAAAACCGGTTTTAAAGTAAATTATTACTGAATTTGACCTTTTATGCTTTGTAGATGAGAAAATATATATATATAAATCTTTGGAAATTACTAGCTAAGCAATGAATCTGTCTTTTTTTGCTTTGAATGGATTGTGGCCATGGCCATTATTTGTAATTATTAATTATCAATCCATGACTAGCCCCATTAAAAGTTAAAACTCTAATCATTGCTGAAGGCAGCCGAGTAGAACTTATTTAGTCAAACATGTTGGCCACATTTTGGTCACAGAACTCTTCTTTTGTCTTTGTGGAACCCGAATAAAACATTTAACCCCACGAAAAAGAGAGCTGTTGATATATTATAACTTTATAGAGATTTATAGTAAATGTGTGACAGGCGTTAATAAGCACGTGTTTGGATGAGATTCCAGGAAGGAAATTTAGGAGCGTACCCATTTGAATCATAGTTTATCAAATATACGACTTCCTATCCGATAATAATGTAGTGGCAGAAAAAGCAGCGCCAAGGCACCACTGTGAATCCACGACGGGACTGTGACTCGACCCTGCTGGACTCCATCCAAACTGCACTTCCCCAAAAATAATCAGCTCTCACATCAGCTCCCACTCAGAGAGGAGAGTGCTGCTGCACAACAGGTGTGTGTGTTTGTGTGCGTGCAGGGGCAAGTGTCATGGTAGATTTCTTGCTCTCAAAGGCCTCCGGGCTTCGCATTAAACTCAGCGGGATGATGTAAACTACATGGCCACATCTCATTTCAACTTTAAAGAGCGGGGAAGGATCAGAGGAGTGTGATGAGACAAAGCTGCTTTGGTTGCAACAAAAAGATTCTGACGTGCACGTCTGCAGATTAGTGGCGTCCGTGCACAAAAAATAACTCTGTTTCTTGCATCCTTTCAAGTCGGTCTTTCAGGCAGTTCTGAGAGACAGTGGTTATTTAATGTGCACCATTCATCCTGTTTGCCAAGTGAACAGACTTCGAGCTGGGAATCAACGTGTCTTTAAAGCACAATCAATGGTTACGGTGCAGCTGAGTAAACTGCACAAATTCACACATTTAACAACACTTCCCGAGTGTGCATACTCTCCCACACACACGTGCACACACACGCACAAACACACGCACACAAACACACACACACACACACACACACGCTCCTTAGCAGAATGAGAAGCATTGTGCTGATTATGTGAATCCTTTGTGTGTATTCAGATGCCCACATACACTCATGTAACAAGAGAGAACGTGCAATTTAGCATGATGATGAAACACTTAATACGTTCTTTGTTATTAAACTTTGGGCGAACAAGTTTTTCTTTACGCTTGTTCTTGTGGCACAAAAACATGAAAAATAAATGACTGGCTGACTGGACAGCTGAACCCTTGCGCACAAGTCCCTCTAACATAAAGCCTTAGTGGACATGACTGGACTTTCACTGTGCGTGGTTATGGACTAAACGGGGCAACAACTGGTTTCTGAATGAATTTGCAGTACAGAACAATTGTTTGCAAGTTAAAGCTGCTTCGCGGATTTGAATGTTTACATTTCCTGTCATATGGATTTGTTTAGTTTTTTTTACGCCATCCTGCGGCCACCCTCTTCTTCACTGGGTTAGATGACGCGTTGCTGCATTTTGGACTGAAACTAAATGGGGACACACTCACAAAAACACGGTTCCATAGCACCAGTATTTGGTAAAAACAGTGTACCTTTAATACAGATATCATGCTGCATGTTACGCTCTGTTTAAGTAGTTCATTATTAATGAAGTTGAACATCTTCTCAGTTGGATGCAAATGTCATACTGAGCCCACTAAATGTAGCCCGGCTTTGTAAGGCTGTATTCCATTTAAAAATCAATTACTAATCAGAAATGTATGTATTTTTTAGCCATGGCATTAAAATGGCATTGTCTAGCAACCCATCCATTCCCTAAATCCTGACTGACAGGATTATGGATGTTTGATGGGTGTGACTAGAGTGGAGTGCTGTTACACCGCTCCAGGCCTTTCAGTCTCAGCACCCTCACGCCCGGTCTGCTCTCGTCCTGGTACTCCACGGCTGGGTTGTCATAAGCCAGCTCTTCTCTTTTCTGGGAGGACTCCCCAACGGTCTCTTTCGTCCACACACGCCCGTCTTCTTCGTCTTCTCCCCGGGCATCCCGGTGTCCGGAGCAGCAGCGGCAGACGGTTGCCTTAGTGACGAGCCGATCGAGCGGTTTGAGGGAGCGCATCCACTTGGGCAGGAAGTCCCAGCTCCGGAGCCTGGTGGGCAGATGGCGAGGGCTGTGGGCCTGCATCACATTTACCATGACGATGACGACGGACACACACAGGAACGGAGCCCCGACGCCGGCCATCACCCGCCAGCCTGCCAGCGACAGGCCGAGCACCAGCGACGGCAGGAGCAGGAAGCAAAGGAGGAGGTACAAGACGGCGAACCAGCGGTACTTGCCGGTGCGCTCACCCAGGGCACGAGCCATCGTTATCGGCAGGCGCGTGAAGGGAAGAGGGTACCACAGCAGAATACCAAAGACGTTGAAGAGGAGGTGACACAGGGCAATCTACGTGGAAGATGGAAACAGAGAGTGCGTCCGGGTCAGCACGCGGCATTCCATGCGGAAATAAAACCCGATTGTCTTTGTTTTGACAACTGTTCTCCCCGAGGCGTCCGATAATTTGCACCCCAGATTGTTGATGGGTAAGCCCACGATCATGAAAATACTTTACCACCACCGTCTGTGGAGGATGATACATTTTATTTTGTCGTCTAATGGCGGCGGCATCTGATAAAGTGCCTGGCTCACTTGCATGGCAGCGGGCAGCTTGTTCCCCGGACTTGCCAGAGCGGCCAGCAGCGCCGTGGCGGTGGTGCCCATGTTGGACCCGAGGGTGAGGGGATAGGCCCGCTCCAGGCTGATCACACCGATACCTGACGGAGGCGACAGCGACAAACGGCATCAGGGCACACAAGGACAATTCAACCGAGACGGCTTAATGGAAAAGATAATTGGTTTAGAAAAAAACAGAAACAACCACGCTTGATAAGAAGCCGTATCAACAAAACGAGTGTACTGAGAACACTGCTGAAAGCAATAAACTCTGTGGCCTATAAATGTTTAAAAGAAACTCCTGTTATAACTGAAATATGATTCCCATCTTCCATTTATCACTGAGTAGCAGGCTGATGACTGAGTCATTGCTGATTTTACACGCTTCATTTAGCCGGCGGCATCAGCTATGCAACATGTTCTTACAAACTTTACAAGACTCAATCAAGAGAAATAAGCAGGGTTGTGTCCTTATTTGGCTTCATCTAGCTGATAAATGAGCTATTTAGCCGACGAAGAAATGTGTGGTTTTCTGCCGCTATGAGAACGAAAGAATTTTGATTAGCCATTAAATACACAACAGGACCCGCTAGGTAAACTTTTGCTCAATATGCGAAACCCAAACAGTGAATGTCTGTTCAGAAGTTGTGGTGTTTGAATTTATAACTTACAGTGACCTTGGATACAGACCAGTTTACTGCTACATATACATTATTGTTCCTCGACAACTTAAAAACAAAGTGATCACATAAACAGACAAAACGTAAAATTAGATACTTTAAGCCCAAAATGCCAGAGTCCAGACAAGCAACATGACCGGCAGCGATCTCTGCACACTGCCTCCACACTCAACGACGAGGGCTGATACTCTGAGTTAGTCCATTTTAATAAGATATTACAAGAGACTCCCACAGGCTTTGGACCCAATGAAACAGGAGGAGAAGCTTCACTTCAGTCCAACAATGTCCGGGCACTTGCTGGAATTGCCTGCAGACTTTACACCAAACTTTCTCCACGGAGAGGAGAAAACCAACCAAACTAAGTTTCTTCACTGCGACGCTGCCAGAGGGTTCATACTCACACTGAGGTGATGACTATTATGACGTTTTAACAGTATAAATAATTAAATGTTGTAAATATACAGTTATTTGCAGTTCTTTGTGGGGCTCTTAGGATATTTCTGCATATTCAGTGTCTACTTTCATCACATATTCCTCTCAATTCTAATGTACGGCATATCTGTTTTGTGCACATAAATTTCCATACTTGAACTTTCGACGTTTCACATGACGCTGATTATTTTTTCACTGCCCCCTACAATTTTGTTGTCAAACCCACTGCACCGAAAAATTTCCCACATCATCATTTCATCTTGAAAACGATTTAAGGTTAGTTTGCGAAAGCAGATTTCACCCACCTATTAAGGGAGTCATTGCTGAAGTGAAAACAGAGCTACTCTGGACCACAAATGTCACGCCGGCACCCACAAACATGGCCATGTATCCTGACAGCCACCCACACGGATACGGCAGGTCTGTTGAGATGAAGGGACGTGAGATGGGAGTTACACAAATGTAATGTAACACATCAGCACTCATGTCTCCTCCACAGTCTCTCTCGGGTCATTTGCATCCACGGGTGTTTTCTTGGATCGTTTGCTCATATCGTGCATGATAGCCTACGTCAAACCTCCAGCAGCTCCGGAAGCAAGCCCACCTGTGTTGACGACTCTACGGATGACCTTTGCGACTTGGCCTTTCAGAAGAGAGTTGAGCAGTTTGACCAGAAGCAGCAGACAGGTGCAGAGGACAGCCAGAGAGCCTGCCAGGAGAATCAGGCCCACCGTGAGGTCCGACAGGCCGCTGGAGACAAACAAATGCCGACCTGCAGAGACACGCGACCAACGACCATCAGGAAATCCTCCGAACAAACACACCGCACGGGAAGGAAAAGCAAAGAAGAAAAAACAATTTGCACTCAACAAAAGGGTATTATTGAGTTTGAACCCACACTTCGGTGAAGACTGGGACGTGCTATGACCGGGGCCACAGTTTGCAGCGCTCTCATTGCCGGTGGGCTGTAGAAAGTAAGAAAGACAAGAAAGAAAGAGGCATCTGTGAGGAGAACACAGTTCAATGGCAGCAGTCCCATGCACTATTTGGCGAGAGTGTGTGACACAATGGGTCCATCAGTAGAGACAGTTACCATTACCACAGCGAGGTCAGTCTGGCACTATTCTTTCACCAGGCTCCTGTTCCTCGCGTCCTCCTCCCCCATGGCGATCGCTGTGATCACACAGTTGTCAAGCTGAAGGTGAAAGGAAAAAGCCGAAATATTCTTCTCATATATTCAATTCAGTGAGTAAGAGAAGAGCAAATGAATGGTATATTCAGCTTGCACTCATTCAGTCAGGTCCTTCATAACATCTGAGAAATAATTGACGGTTTGACTTGGTTACATTTGCATAAACTCTCAAGCGTTATAGATCTCGCTGCTGGCATGTGGGCCTTTTCCACAAAAGACATTCAGACTCGCTGATTTAATCAGAGTTTCTGGTATCGTGCTGGTAACGCTTCACAAAACAGCCCCATCATCAACGTTATCAGAAACACCTACGGAGAGCAACACCATCTCAGGTTGATGTAATTGCCGCCATGGTCACAGTTGCTAAACTTTGATTGGATCTGTCCGGGCGAGGGGGTTTGCAAACGCTCACTGAGAAGAACCTGATCTACCTGCACGATGAGGCTGGTGACTGGCTTGGTGATGACCTTGAGCATCTCGGGTGCTTCCTCGCCCGGCCGAAGCTTGAAGCTGTTGACCAGCAGGTGCGACAGCTGGACTGTGGCGCCGCTCGCCACCTCCAGCGGCAGCAGAACCAGCACCGACAGCCAGTTGAAACAGTCGTGGATCGTTGCCCCGGCAAATGCACTGCAGTGGGTCACAGTCATGTTCTGCTATCAGAGGTCAGCCATCAGCGGGATCAACTACTCAAAATGATTGCTCGTTAATCTGTTTTCGCGTAGGTCTCCCTTTCGGGTGTGTCTGATGAAATGGGTATTTTAGTTTGGACTCAGTGGGTAATTGTATTTATTTTACCAGACACAGATTAAGCCACGTGCCATCTGTTCAGTAACGTATATTTTCCTGCCAAAAGGCTTTTGCGCTCAAAAGGAGGCGAGCAGCTGCTGATGTTCTCCTTTCAACCCTCCTGCGTTTGGTTCCTCTGCACTTTCTGCACTTCCCTCCTCCATCTTTCCACTTATGTTCTTCAGTTTTCCATTTCAATTTCTTCCTCCCTGCTCTTGAGCCTTCCACTGCGCTCACCCCGTGCCTCGCCAGCGTTCTCCACTTACCGCTGAAACTCGGTCCTCTCTGCAGCTTGCATCATGGCCACTATGGTGTTTGTGACCGAAGTCCCAATATTGGATCCCATGATGATTGGAACAGCCGACCTCACCTCCAGCACTGTGAAGTCGGACCACGGCAGAGCAGCTCACGTGAAAGCTATCGCTCTTAAAGCTTTATGCTTGAGAGTTACACAGAACACTGCCAGTGGACAAATGTCAGAAGAGACATTCTTCAGAATGCAACATCCGTGTTAATTGGGAGCAAAGGGGATTGTAGTCTGCATTTGAGTGGTAGCATCTTAACCCTCAGAGAGGTTCATTGTTGCGGATGCCTTTAAGTTTGACTACGGCAAGGAAAGCTGTGATTGTTATAAAAAGAGGGGTCATAACCTCGCCACGTAATGGCCTTATAAGGCGTGATTAACTATGCAATGTCGGGTGTGAAATGATCGGATTTTATTATGTCTGATCCCAGTCCAACCTTCTAAATTGCAATAATTCTCAGGCTTCTACAAATGTCCACTGTAGCTGTAAAAATGGCACGTAAGACGCAAACAATTCAGGTAAGAAGGATGATGCGAATTATGTTTTCTTAAAGTTCTTATGGAAATAAACAAAATACAATACATTTCTTTTGCTACGCATTTCCTACAAAGCTCCTCATACAGCGTATTATGTGACCTCTGCCATGAATTTACCTGCAGAGAAAAACAAGATCTAAAAAATAAATGAGGCCCACCTGGAAATGTTTTCTCTTTCAGTCTTACTTAGACCCCACAGCTTGTGCTACGTTACGTGGTGCAGGCACATTTATACAGTTCCATGCTCCTACTCACATCCGGAGGCCACTAGACTGACAACGATGGAGGTGGAGGTGGACGAGCTCTGGACCAGCACCGTGACCAAAATCCCCACCACCAGCCCTGCCACAGGGTTAGACAGCACCGCGTTGTCCTGGAAAATGTCCCCAGCCACTTTACCTGGTTAATTATGCCGCCCATGTACACACACACACACACAGACAAACAAAAAGCTTGTCTCAGTTACGACACAATTGCCGAGAGCGATGTGTTCCCCCGTATACAGAAAGGTCACCAGATGAAGCACTGTGGCAAATTATACAGCACAGCCCCAGCAGGAGAGTGTGACCTGTTCGGCAGTGACTCACTTATTTGTCAAACATCAACCGGCTTAGTCACTATCATCCCGCAAAGGGCGGGGGGGGGGACGGTGAGGGTTGCACTTACCCCCCGCCAACTGGAAGGCAGAGCTCAGCGTGTCCAAGGAGCAAACAAAGAGGAAGAAGAGAATGAGGAGGAGAGGGATCTTGGATAGACTGGTGAGGAGCTGCCTGGTCTTGCTGTGACTCACGTCTGTGCGCTGCAGACAGCTTACTGTTGAAAACAACAACAACAAGAATCAAGGAGATGGTTTACCTTTGCCAGGTACCCCACAGTAGAGAGCTCTCAAACACTATAACGCAGATCAACACAGACACGTGGTACGTTTAGCCTTTACTTGAGGGCCATTTACCCAATTTGTTCTAGATGAGAGATATGGCATCAGTAACCCGTCTCACATGCTGCATAGAGAGCAAAGCCATCTGACAGAGCACATTGTGCGTGTCAGGCCGGATGCTGCTGAGTGACAGCGGGACTCGGCCTCTGCTGCCCAGCTTGCATGGTCCCACTGGCCCTGTGTGTCTTTGAGCACGTCCTTATCTAACGAGCATTCGTTTGGGCTTCTGCTGCGGATATTCGTCGCCTTTGAAAAGATCAAACCTGCCGCCAACTCGGGGGGAACGAGTGCAGAATTCTCCTCTTAACGCCGCTCTCGTACCTTTCTGCTCGGGACGCTGCTCCGTCTCCCCGAACGCAGGTCGGCTGGGGTGGTGACTAGTATGGTTTTGGCCCTCAAAGCTGCGGAGGTCGAGGTTGGAGCCAATGCCCGACTCCCTGTCCTCCTCCTGCAGAGGTTTGGGCTTGGAGGAGAACCGAGTGCTGTCCATCCCTATCCCACCTCATAGGGAATGACAGAGTATACACTCAGAAGACATCATATAAACTGAATGATGGAATATGAAGCCCGAGTTATCATTGTCGTGAAGTCCTGTGCTCTGCTCCGAGGACACGATAGTTACAGATCGAGAAGACATGGTATTTTGAATGCTTTATGAGCACACGGAGGTCGTTGGAATCACAGGTTGACTCTGTTGTAAAGGGAATACACAAGTGGGAATTTGTTTATCAGCCACCTGCAGCCGGAAAAAAAGGAGTCCAAGGAGACATACGAGCCCATGTGTCACCATGTTACTCAGATTAACAGCCACGCAATTAGAAGGGAACAAAGGCAGCCCACACTGTAGTTGGCAGCCGTCCTTGGTTTTTGGAGGTCGCACCGCATGCGTACGCTGCATGCGCCGCGAGGATTCGTCTCGCCACTCAACAAATGAACACATTCTGGAACACTCAGAATCAAGTTTCCATGCAACCTGCCCTTAATTTCCTGCAGCTGCAAGAAGTCGGCTCCTAAAGGGTCTTTCCACTCCATTACATTACATGTCATTCCAAAAATGTTCATAGCTGCGTTTGAAAGAAAACTGAATTGACTGAATTGAATCTCCTTCTTTGCCCCATTTCGGGGTCTGCAAAGTGGGAGAGGGGAGTGATGTTTCTTTGTAAAGCACAGAAGGTGGAAGTGAATTCAGTAACTACAGGAGTCCAAATCGCAGTAATTGCAGTCGCTGCATCGTTCTCCTGTTAGCATGTGTATGCCAGCGTGAGACAAGTTTCTATAGGTCGCAGCTGAATGCACTTCGCCGTATTGTGTGTGTTTGTATACTAAATGTTATCATCTAATCCACCTGCCTTGCTTCAACACGGATTTGTGCCATTTCGGCATTATTTGTGAGTTTGCCTTTTGGTTTTATGGCTTACAGATTCTCTTTAGCTGGTGTTGCCTAAATCTACTTGAGATTTACTTTTGTAACAGTTGATGGTGAGTAATGGTCCACTCGTGAAATATTTTCCAAAGGATGTATGAGGTGTTGCTCAATAACAAATGACTCATTTCAAATAAGAACTTGAGTATTGATGAAGAAAAGTCACTTACCATGCACATTTCGTATCAACATGGACAGGAAGTCTTACCTGGTCTGAAAGCGTCTAAGGTGTTGTGTGTGTGTGACCCCCCTGAGAAGGAAAGCCTTAAACTCAAGTGTGAGTCAGCTTTAAATAAGCGACTAGGTAGATCGTCACCTCTCGTCGATCAACTTGCTCCACCATCACACTGCTCTGTTAATCAATAACACGGAGACATGACTTAATGGTGCACGGGTTGGGAAAGTATTAGGTGATGAATGTTGTTCAATCAGCTATTTTTCTCCTTGACTCGGGGCCAGATGAAGAGTTCAAAATGAAGAGGAATGTTGGATGTGATTAATGATCATTTTTGGTGGAGGTTCTTCTTCTTGTTTCATGTGAAAAAGCAGGAGAAATGTGACACCTAGTGGCAAAAGTTAGGAGAGGGGTACCATGTCTTCCCCGGCTCATCAAGTCCACTCATATCATCAGCACAGCTGTACAACAGCTGTTTTCGCCACACGCACCGTAGTTTGGAACATAAAGTCCTGGGTATTAAATGATCATTTCTGGCGTACTACGAGCCGGTGGCAGTGTTCCAAACACGATGAGCTTAGCTTGCACGAGTTGTGCAGACCGTTCAGTTGCACGTGGTAGTTTTTCTGGACCAAAAGCCGAACATGCTGAGATTGGAACTGTAACATCAGAGACGTTTTTCTCGGATCCTCTTAACTCCCATCCCACAACCGTCAGGCGAGGTCGTCCTCCGCGTGGGGTGAACCCCGTGTTGCCTGAGTAAAAGGGTAATTGTTAACAGTAAGTCTGGTTCTGTCATGTCAGCAGTGCTCTCAACCAAATCTGCAGACCTCAGATGCCCGCCGTGAACTCAGAGGAGAACTTAACAACACCACTCTGGTGGGTTATTCATTTCTAAACTGTGAGAGCCAGAGATAACCGCTCTGTTGTTGTGCAGGCAGCTGGGCCAGAGCAGAGGCGCCGGCGGCCATCGATGGTGGCGAGGGGATCCGTCCTCGAGATGTTGTGCTGCATTAAGCGGACGGAGGACTTGCGTACGCATACGGACGTGCACATGTTTACATGGCTGGCACAAATCCACAGCTCTCTCCAGGATGCCGTTAATCCCCTCTACAGATGGGAGTGTCAGCCGGGGTCACCGCACGCCATCCCGCCACTCAAATCACCTGCCAATCAATGAGCAGAAGGTCCACGCTGCTCTCTGCCACGTTATCCCGCGTTAATCTTACACTGAGGGATACATAATGCTTCTAGGGAGTTTGCAGCTTGTAATCTGAGTGACGGGAATCATAGAAACATCTCTAGACATACATCTCAGCAAGCGATCCATCAGTTATTGATGCACACTGAATTTCAGCTTTTTATCCAAACACAAGCTCTCCCATCTTTGAGTAAAAGACAGTACTTGTCAATGCGCAGAAATTTATGTAAATGTATTTGTCAGATCATTTCATTGTATACGTAGTTGCAGCATTCATTTGGTAGACAAAGTTCATGGATATAGTATAGATATTTGGATTTTCCAGCTTTTGGTTGGGTAAGTAAATCGCAGAATCAGAAACAAGGATTTCACAGCATTCTACATATTCTTGTCTCAGGAACTGCAGGTAGAAGACAGCCACATGGCATATGATGGAAATTAGGAATTCCCTACATGACACATTTGCTTCTTAGTGCTGCTTTTATGTGTTTTTTTCTGTGATGCAATTACTGTGGGCGTCAATAGAACGAACAGGCGCAGTAATTTCAAAGTGGTTTATCAGGGACTAGTTTGTTGAATTTGAAGGCTGTTTCAACCAGCAGCGGTTTGAGAGCATTTTATCTGCTTTTATCTATGATTTTCTGGTGTGTGATTCAAAATGGGTGCCGTTATGTTTCAAGTGAGTAAGAAGACTCTTCTCGATAAAGACGGATCCAGTTAACAGCATCACTTTATTTTACACACACACACACACACACACACACACACACACACAGTTTGGTAAGTTTACGCCACAAAGGAGCATCATCACAGGTTGGCAAGCAATGGTTTCAGTATTTTGGACTGCGTGTGTTTTTAATTTGGCCATTTCTGTACAGATTCCTTCCACCAATCCTTTACTTGTGAGTTTTCTAATCTAGTTCACAAATATCTTTAATAATGATTTGAATGTTTCCTTCAATTACATTTGTGTGCATGTTAAGTGAAGCTTTTGTAACTAGATGGCTTTCCCACTGTCACTTTAGCTCCTCGGTGGAGGACGACGGCGTGTCGGAGCCTTCAGACGACTCCTAAAAGACAGAAAAATACAAAGTAATATACCTTACTCTGAAATACAACCAAGTACATTTAATCCTCAGCAATGTACATGTTATACTTCTAAGCTGAGGAGTTAAATATTGTACTTTATTATACTACATTTACTCCGCTAAGTTTGTCTTGTTCCTGCCAGAGAAAACTACTCCTCTCCAAATTTAGTAATTTTGAAGTTGATGATAAACAGAAAGATGAAGCGCGTCTTGAGGGTTAAGGAAATAAAAAATGCAAGGTCAAAAAGAAAAGCTGACTAACAGCCACAGGCTTTCACACAGCTGCAAACGTGAGAGGATCGTGCAGAATATGATACATTGCTGTGATCTAATATGCAGCATACACAACAATGTTAACAAAGAAACATCATATAAACACTAAAAACACAAGGACGGAACATTTCACTGCACAAGAGTATTTTCAAAGTGTTGTATTAGTAATTGTATTGAATATTCTTTACAAAATACGTGTGCTAACTCACCTTTACTTTTTCCAGCTCTGGTCTGCCCGGGAGGGATTTTTGAGAAGAGAAGGACTGTAATGGGAGACAGGGGAGTCCCATTAGATGTGATAAAAGAAGATATAAAAAAAAACTATTGGCGTTAATGTCCGATTACTTCTCACCTTCTTGGTCTGTTGCATCTCCTCTGTGGATTTGGACCTGTTCTTCATGTACTTCTGAGGAGACGTGGTGGTGGGACACTAGGGACAGAAACAAAACATTAAGAGTCAATCTGGTCTGATGTGCTCCATCCGCTCCACCCGGCTTTCACACACCTCATTTGCCTTCTGTTCCATGGCGATTTGTCTCAAGAGAAGGTAAGTGCTGATTGGATGATATCCTTTGGAATATTGTGGTTGTATAACTGGAAAGGAGGAGGAAGAAAAAAGGTCATGTGGTTGCGAGACATATACAATAATTAGTTAGTCGGATATAAACCACTGACATTAAATTTAATGTCCTTTAAGTGTGAACAAACAGCAACATCATCATCATGTGCTCGTAAGGGACCTGCCAGCTGAAAACCTGCAGTTCTGAACTCTTCCCACTAGATGGAGACTCTCCGGTATTTTACCGTACACTGTGGTACTAGTCCTGTACTAGTAGAAATGGTCCACAGTCTGACATCCATCAAGTTTAGTATCCAATTCAAGAGGGGAATTTATCCCAGAAATATGTAACGCCTGTTGCAGTAATGCAGTAAAAAAAAGTATTCATTTTGGCACAACTGAAAGGCCACAATGATTACAAACAAAAGTCCCAATCAGAAGCACAGCGGGCGTCAGGAGCCCCGGTGGGTCTGGATACATTTGCCTCACACAGATTTTATACTCCAACCGTTACTTGCTGTTTCTGAAGCATCGTCCTGGGACCTCAGAAAAGAACGTCGCCGAAAGCTTTAGAAACACAGTGTCGGTTGACCTCAAGATTATGAATACATTTTTAGCTTTTTAGAAAACTTGTCAATTCAAAACATATATTGGTTTGGACAATATCTGACATTTCTTAAATTGTTTTTAACATATTTTAGCATTAATCCAACTGTATTCCAGTAACCTGAGAGAAAGTCCATTACATTAGGACTTCATCTCTAAAAGCAGTGAGTAGGATTCGTCTGTCATTGTTTCTCACAACATTCAAAATTGGCTCCTCCTCCGCAGCGAGTTTAGCAAACAAGCTGGATTAAGACTTTACATTTTCAGGACCTTTAAAGCCAGTTATTATTGGGTTCCAGCAAATCTCTGCAGTACATTACTAATGACAATATTGCGTCTCTCTGGAAAGTACATTTATAGTCTTGACCCGACAAAAAGGTCAAGCCTAGATAAAATAATAAGTAGCCAGTCCCCTCCTGATGCGACTGAACTCGGAGACTCGTCCACCACCGTGAACTTTAGTCGAGCCTGCTGCTCTGCAGGAAGCGTTGGGCTCCAGCCTCATGAAGAATGAATGGGAGGTGATCGACAGGAGCTCACTCACCCACTGTGACGGCTGACGTCAGTGCGCACATTCGTGGCCACGGGGAACACCGTTAGAGTGCTACTTTGACTGTAATATTTTAGGATATTTTAACTGCACGCAAGGGACTGAGCCAACAAAGTGGTCCCATCTTATTTCTTGTATGAAGCCTATTGTGCACATCGGTGGTGGTCCGTTCAGTCTGCTCGCCCAGAGGCATGCAGGACTCCATGCACTTATTCTAAAATGTGCATTAGGCTGCAGCCCTTAGAGGGTTAGCGGAGGATGAGCTCAGCCCCGATGGCAGGGCGGGCGTTCAGCGAGAGCACTCTCTGAGCTGCCCACTCGCTATCCCACTTTGGTTGGACAAAGAATCCCTCCTTTCTCGATGGGACAATGGATGAATGAGTCCGTAGTCTGAAGTGCTTTTTCTTTGTAGCCAATGTGGACAATCCGAGAAGCTGTGAGAGATGCTTCTCCACCAATTAGTCCACCTGCGAATGCTGACGACGGTGATTGTGTTCCACCCGAAAATACTGAAATGCCCAATTGTTGGACGCACACATACACACGCTCCCTAAACGCTCAGGAACATTTTGCAAGGCAGATTGTTCTGCCTTGCAGTCCTATTTTACCCTTCTACCGTGAAGATCTGCATTACGTAAGAAAAAAAATCTGTTCAAAATGTTAATCCATAAACACCAGCAGAGACAAAGCTTGTTGAGCACCACACAACGCTTCATTTCACTATCTTAAGAGTTTCACAAGAACAGGAAAGGCTTCAATGGGGACATCTGCATCTCGATTTGAAAAAGGTCGACCCGGACGGCTCCCAGCGGCCGACCCAATCACTTCAGATCGAGCGCCAGCTGCACGCTCATCGACGCCCAATCGTTCCTCAGCAACAATGAAAGAACACATCCTTCCAGCTGTGCCCTGAGGGACTAAACCCATTGGAGATGGGGTCAACTCCATCTCCATAGTTACAGCTCTGGAGGTTAAGTTGAAGCTAGCTTTGACATTGGCGCCTCGCTGCGTCTCTGCTGTTGGACATGCAAATCACAGAGGATCACTTATAGGAGGCTCAGAGTGCCAAGGACATAACAGGAATCACAGGGCGTCACCTGACGACGCTGGTTGATTCACTGGCACTGACTCAGTTTTGCGTTTTTTTTTTTAAACAGAGCACCTGTCCTTCACCAGCCGAGCAGAATCTCTCAGTGCACAGTGAAGCAGAGCATTTATCTGATGGATGGATTTGGTTTTTACGCCTCTTATGCATTCATCTGCAGGACTCTTTAAAAGGCACAGATGAGTACTCCCATTAGCAGAGGATCGAGTTCAGCAATTAAACATTTCCAAGAAATATACAGAGCCTGTTTGGTGCACATCCCGATGCAGATCAGCCAGAGAACCAAATTAACAAAAACAGATGGGATGTGAGCTTTTTTTGGTTTTGATCATTGAGATAAAGAGCCTTATCTTAAGACATTCAATCAAGACATGAAATGCAGACAGAAGAAGGTTGGCAGTGACAGACCAAGGACAGGCTGACACATCCAATGAAACTACAGCGATCACCCCCCCCCCCCCCATAAATACGAGATTAGTCAAATACCCGGGGGAATTTCAGACACTCACCTCTTTTTCTCCCTTCTCTCTCCTCTCAGTGCAGACGCGCAGTAGAGTAGATGGCACTCCTCATCTCACTGCTGCTATGTCGTCTGTGTGTGAGAGCACACCCCTCTCTGCCCATTCATAGCTCCGCCGACGCACCACACACACACTCACAGACACACACACACTCACACACACGCCAACGGCAGGTGTGACGATCATGGATGCCAATGTCTCCAGGACGACAGACAAAAGATGTGGGAGTCAAACGTGTATAATTTACAGAACATTATTGCTTGTGGAAGTGCAACGTTCAGCATCTCACGTTCATCCGCTCGGGGACAGTGACATCAAGGTGAGCCGGCGAGCGGCTTCCCGAATAATGGAAGCTACCGACGTCATCCATCTAGGAATAATTTATTTTTGTAACCCACATATATGGCAGAACTAAACCCCATAATAGTCCTTTCCGTGGGGGGGGGCTCAACTGGAAAGCTCCTTCCAGCAACAAGTATGTAGACAAATGACGCAGGTGACTGGCTCTTTTATGAAGAGTCGTAGCCAATCAGAGGGCTGCAATCTGCCATAAGCAAAATTGCACAAACAAAAAAAATTAATTACAAGTCACAATTAGGAGGGAAGTTTCTCAACTAGGATCCACCTATAAAAAGGAGGACACAATAACGTGAACAAACCTCAAATCATCAGTCACACAGCCCGTCTCTGGGGTCGGCAGGTCGGGCTGAATCACATAAAACCAAATCACGTAGCGCACGTCAAGACAAACTGACAATGACTCATCCCCAGAGGATTACAAAAAGGAAGCTTGCCGTCTTCCCCACAACAAAAGAGACCGACATGAATGATCACCCTTCATCATAAAAAGGCTTTAATTCTACATCTGCCGATTCCTTCCCTGCAATTTCACATTTCCAATTCATGATCTGCACCTTAGAGGAGGTGAAAGAAAAACAGGGCTGAACCAGAGGTTCTCATAGTGCTATCACAGCAAACAACGCATTTAGTACCGCAACGGCAAATAAGCACACAGAATTAAGATTAATAATTGAAAACGTAAAACACTCATCTCAAAAGATTCAATAATGTTAGATCAAATAAAGAAACAAACAATTGTGCAATACACCCTTCTGGACAGTCCCTGTTTAGAGTTCAACGAGAAGCATGACAGCAATGTGTGATTGGAAGCATTCAAAGCATTTAAAGCAACGTGTCCAACGTCCAAGCGAATGCCGCTAAAACATCTGGCAACACATCAGCTGCCGGGCTTAAAATTTGAGCCAAAAGTACTTTTCAAAACCATTTTAAATACATTTAACAGTTCATAGCAAACACTTTCTATTAACATATGTAGTGTTTTTAAAAAAAGACTTTTTACATTGACTTAAAAAAGGAAAAGTATGAATACGGAGAGATGACGGCCCAATGCGGCCTCAGAGCTTATTTGTAAACATAAAAAGTGCTTGGACTCATTTTTGTTGTCTCGAGACAAGATTGGTCTCATTACATTGAGAGACGTTTGATGGCTTCTAAATGGGTCTTGTCCGTCCGACCCGTCTTTCAAACAGACGTCTCCCTCACGTCTTTGCCCTCAGATGGGGCAGAGTTCGGGGTTTCCTCCTCCTCCTCCTCCTCCGTTGCTGCTGCTGAACTTGGCGCCTCCGTTGAGTCTTCAGCGCAGGAGTCTGCTGCACTGGGTTCGTCTGGCTTCGAGTTCTGTTCCTCATCCGAAGCCACCTTCAAGAACAGAGGAACCTCCAGCTGCTCCTTGGTCAAAAGGCCTCGCTGGTCATCCACCCTGCAGCACTGAGCCCTGGTCAGCATGTCCAGTAGCCCTGCAGGAAACAGCTTAGTCACCGACGCCGTTCCAAATCAATAACATGCCGATTTAAAGTCGATGATTGCATTTAAAATGTTTAGTAGTCAGGCAACAGATTTTTGAAGAACGCATCTAAAAATAGTACATTCACATTCATCGTCACCCCTCCGGCAACGATAGGAGTGGGCTGTATACGGAATTAAAGGTTCATTTTGGAGAATCTTAGTTTACATTCGGAAGATAACGTTCAGTCTCGAGTTTATTTACTATAAAAAACAGCAGCTGAGGAAAATAATAAATAAATTCTAACCCCCTTGTCCATTTAGCAGCCTTTGATATCACAATTTTCCTCAGCAGACGGCATTCGCCCAATTATCTCGCTTTTATTAAATAGTATTCTTCCATCTGCTGGGAAAGATCATGTGGATATTGAGGCACAGAGCAGCTTCTAAAGTCAGACCGTAATGAGGTGGTTTTAGGGTCTTTTTAAAAAAAATTGGACATTACTATGGAATCCTTGTTATAAACAGAGAAATCGATTCTCACAGTGCAACCAACCCAAATAGATGTCTTACCCTCCATTTCCCGGTTTTTACTGGGCTTAGGCTGAACCTTGGCGCGGGTCTCCACCCCACCTGCACCCACTGCTGCTGCCTGGCACCAAAATAAACCCCGGCATCATCAACCGGCAAATTATAGCTTTATATAGTATCATAGTGATCCTTGTCAAATTACAAGCTCCACATTCTAGGAATCACACAGATGTGTCACAGGCGGTGTCACAAACCGCTTCTTTCATTCTACAATTCATATTACATTTTTTCTATGAATTTTACAAAGTTAAAAGAAATATTACTTTCTGCTTGAAATCCGGCAACACAATGTACAAATGTTCACTGGACAACCACCAAAATAAGTTAATAGATAAAACCAAAAGGGAAGCTGCACACACACATTCGTTATTATTGTCCAACATACTGATGAGCAGCTTTCCTTGTATGCATGTCGGTCAGCATCGTACAGAAGATGCTTTTATTAAATCCAGTAGTTTAAAAACATTGCTTCACCTGTGAGGCTGCAGCAGAGCTACTGCCCCTGGAAACACCGGTCTGGTCTCTTCCTGTTGGAACCACACAAAAGATGAATTTCACTTTCAGTGCAAAGTGAGTCATTAGGCCATTAATGATGCTACAGAAGCCAACTTCCCATCGTGCTACACACTGACGAAGGCAAAATAAAATATCCTTGAAAGAATTACATTGGGGGTTTTTTTCTTTCTTCTTCTCAGAAACAACGACTACAATCTAATGCGTTCGCTTCCTGCTGGATGCAGAGAGCGAGTCAAGGAGCACTGATCGAAAGTGAAGTTGGCGCTTGCATTTGGGAAATGAGGCGAGCAAAATCAAAGTGTCACAGCCCTCAACCTACAAAATGTACCCAGACATTTCAACGCTACGGAAATAAAACGAGAGGCGCACAAAGAAATCTGAGCATGACAAAAAGGGATGTAGACAGTGGCGCGGAAAAACACGGGCATTTAAGCTAGCAGTGAAAAGACTTCAGCCTCGCCCCCAGATGAGAGCCAGGAAATACAGAAACACCTTCTGGGACCCATTAGGAAACAATTAAGCGGCCAACGTTCATGTGGAATAAGAACAGACAAAAGCATCACCGATGGTTCCCCTCTACAACCAACAGTGGCTGCAGGGCCACAACGCGCTACGTCCAATTTGATCAAAATCGTTCAATTTAGACGTTGGCCAAGTGGGTTGTTGCCGAAGCAGTGTCACTACTGGTAAGCGATGTTAGCCGTCCTGCTGGAGTAAATCATTGTGCTGAAGTGTATCAACCTTTGCTTTTTTCGAGGCGCAGAGTCTTATTGGCCAGTCTGAACACACAGCTGTTCATGGCCAGTGGCTCGTTGCTGCCGACCTATAAATGAACGAGGAAATTGATGCAGACACACAATTAGGTGCAAAGTTTTTAAATAAAATAAAATAAAGTTTTATTTATGGTTTCCATGTAGCAACTGCTGCAGGCAAGCTGAAGGCAGACCGTAAAAAAATAAAGTGCAATGCTTTGAATGGGTGGCAAGTCAATGATTATTTTACAAGAAAAAGGGTCCAACAATAATTTGCATATCTGAGAAAAATGACTCATGCACAGGCTCCATGACATGGTTATATTCAAACATACATATACTCACCATAGTGACCACGGCCTCCTGTGGCTTGAGGTGGTGTTTCTGCAGCACGGCAGTCAGCGCATCCTGCAGCGTCTTACTGGACTTCACCATGATCCCAACAGTCTTCCCAGTGAAGGAGATCTCCAGCCTGAAGCACACGTGCATTTCAATAATCTCGCTCACACGGTGCACAAGCAGCAAGACATTGGTACAGAAGTACACCATCGACAGGAACTGTGGACATTTTACAGTATTCAATTCAGATGACTAAGCGGTCTCGTGTTGGCTACAGGACTTCCCTCCAACATGGTGAGAGGTTGTACACAGTAGGATGTGTGTGGTGGGCCAGAGGGTGTGAAAGCCTGCCAAGAGTGACAAAAGAAAAAGAAAAAAAAACTAGAATGACACAGTTGACTCACACAAACATCACCCTGATCTCCAAAGTGACCTGCTGATCCCTCAGCACCGAGCAGTCCTGGTCCAGAGTCAGCGGTTGCTGCAGAGAGAGAAAAGATGTACCAGACTGAGAGAAGTGACTTTCACAGTTGATGTTAAAACAGGAAGAGGGTATGGCCATCTTTCTCGTAGCGCCTGTTGCAAAAATACTTTGCAACAGTAGATCCCTTTGAACAGCCCCTTGATGTAGTGCTGCAGGCGGAGCCGCTCGGGCCTCACCTTCTCCTTGCCGTGCAGGTAGATGATGACGTCCTTCAGCGGGAAGCCCCTCTTCTCACACAGGCTGGCCAGCATGTCTTTGATGGGCTGGCCATTGGGCGTGGGGGCCAGCGAGGCGCTGCCATCGGGCAGATAGACACAGCAGTAGCCTCCCTCCACCCCGATCCGACTCCCACCCGCGACCCCCTGTTCTGGAGAGCGGGGACTCAATCTGCCATTCTAAAGCCGCAGATGGAGAGGAGAGAGAGCCGTTAGCCACGCAGGAAAGAGAAACCTCCAAAGCAATAGAGTGAGGAGCTTCATGTCAGAACGTCTTTTAGGCCGATTTTACTTGAAATCAGTGTTTTGTCATCCACGTGTGCCCTTTTGCACTGACCTCCATCTGCCTGTAGAGGGAGCCGAGCTCCACACTGCCAGTGGATTTGACAGACACGTGGGGACCTTTCCCAGAGCCTGAACCATGGTTGTTGGAACCATCTTTTGTTACCAATAATGGAAATGAAAACAGGAGAGATAAAGTTAATCAACTTGTGAGGAAAAAAAGGTCAAAAGGATGCACAGCAAGGAAGAAACCAGGAGCACAAGATCTGACGCTACCTCCCCAGGATCCTCTTTTCTGTCCTTGTTTTTCTGGGGAAGTCTTGCTGGCTGGCAGGCTGTTGGAGTCTGACTTTTTATCCTGTTTTGGTGACAGTGATAAAAACAATATCAGCGAGCATGTTTTCCCCTCCCTTCCTGCCCCTCAATCCGTGTCCTCCCAGTCGCTCTACCTTTTTGTTACTCAGCGGGCTCCTGCCGGCCACATCCTCCCAGGATCCCACACGGCACCGGCTCTGTGGAAAGCAGAGCTTTACCTGCTACGCCTCCCAGGGTGCAGCGTTGGTAGAGAGGGGAGCGCACAAAGCGCCTGTAGCTGTCCATCTTCATCAGTTTAAATATCTGACACAGAGGGGGGGGGGGGGGTTGCACATGTAAGCAGAGCCACAAAAAATATAGGGTCGCTGTGTAACAGTGACAGCGTGGCGTCCAAACAGACCTGTGCTTGGGCCTTGTCGAACATGTCGGGGGTGGGCTGTTGCACGTCCTTCTCCTCCGTCTTGGCCGTGTCGTCGATGTTGACCGAGTAGGGAGCGCTGTCGGACAGGTACGTGTTGTAGATGGAGAGAGCTGCCTTTTTCAGCTGTTAACACAACAGATTGAAACCTCCATCGGGTTATACAAGATCCCTTTTTCAGACTAATCTGACAAGGCATCTTTTAACCAGAATAGATTCAAGTTGTTAATGAAACACTAAACCAATTTCCTTTAGTATTAACTTGGCCAAAAACCAGGTCTGCCTAGAAGCTACAAAATAGTTTATCAGTTGATTATATCCTTTACAACAACTTCTAACAAAGGAACACTTTAAAAAAAAAAAAAAAAAGCTGTGAATTTAGAATGCTTTCATTAAAAAAAAAAGGGTTCATTTATTTTTTACATTTATAAAAAGGCAGTGAATGAACAGAAGAGAAATCTAAATCAAACCACCCTTTGCCTTTAAAACCGCAGCAATTATTTTAGGGACACTTGCCATTTTTGAAGGAACTTGTCTTTGCTTGTTAAAAAAAATCTTAAAAAAAATAAAAAAAAAATTAACCACAGATCTGTGGATCTCTTCATTTAATCCCAGACAGACGGCATAATGGCGATTAAGGCTCTGTTGGGGCATTAACAGCAGGACTTCTAGCTCTTCTTTACACTGAAGATGGTTCTTAATGACATCGGCTGTATGTTTGGGGTCTGCAGAATTGTGCCAATCAAATACCTCCCTGATGGCATTGCACGATGGATCAGTATCTGCCTGCATTCCTCAGTATTGAGGACATCATTAATAAGACAAAATCTCCGACGTGATTTGCAGAAACGCCGCCCCAAAACATGCAAGGAACTTCCACCGTGCTTAATTATTGTATCGCTCTCCATTTTGGCATCAAACAGTCTTCCACAGTCTTCCAAGTGACTGTTCATCAGTCAGTTTTAAGCTTACTACACAGCGGTTTTGTGTCTGAAATGTATGATCATTAGCACCCGCTTGGTATAGCTGGACGGATCGTACGCCGGACCAAAGAGAATTGATGCTGGTTTGAAGACAAAGGGTAGAATTACCTAAACCTTGATTAGAGTCCAGACTTATGTTTGCAAAGAACATGATGAGCTTTATATCTGCTGAGTGCACAAGTATCAGGTAACCCTCCTGATCAACAACCGCAAAAATGAGTTTGAAAAGTATCATATTGGCCAGTAAATAAAACAGCCAAATGATAAATCATACCTCTTCCATGGAGCTTGCTGGGATCTTCCTGAATTTTTCACAGGCCTGCCAAAATAAAATGTTCTCCGCGCTCACCTCAGACATCAAAAAGGACTGTGGACGAAGACACATGTATGAACACATAGAGAAAAAAAAAAAAAAAAATAGACGTACTCCCGAACATAAAAAGTTCCGACACCATGGGCTGTCGAGTGCGTCTCACCGTAAACTGGCGGACTCCAACGGGGTCCTCCAGCAGCTTCTCAAAGGAGACGGCCCAGCTCAGCACGCTGTTGGCCGGGGCGGCCTCCCCGCCCGGAGTCCCTGGAAGGCTGGAGCTGCTGCCTCCACAGCCCCGTGCAGACATGTTCAACTCTAGCACACAGACGAACACAAAAACACACCCATTTATCACAACACAAGAGCGTGACCAAGAATGAGACCGATTTGGACATTTTCTCCTGTCGTGCACGGACACGTTTCGGTTGGCAGAAATGTGAGATGTACAGGATTGTCAGCATACACATTGGCCTTCCATGCTTACCTCCGTCGGACACCGCCTGGCTCTGTGAACAGAGAGAGAAGGTAAGGAATAAATAAAAACAAAACACATCTGATAAGATCGTATACAACAATGCCATCATTCCTGTGGCAGTAGTTGAGAAATCAAACATTCACTTCATCGTATCAAAAGGATCCTTTGTGCTCATCAGTTTTCCTAGAAGGTATATTCAAAAGTAGAGCCCAAAACAAATAATGTTCCGTACAAAAACAACTTTGCGATTCTCCAAACAGTGTGAATACAGAAGCTAGACACACATTTAGGAAGTGAGATGTGAACAGCTGCATGCGTTTTGCCTTCTCCCTTCCGTGTAACAATGAAGTGAGTCAGTCAAGTGGTTTGTGCAGGAAACTGTTGTGACACTGATGAGAATGTCTCTCATTCAGCTTTAAGAAGGCTTCAAATTCACATTTTGCAAAAGTTCAGTTTCAAATTTTAGCAAGTTCAGTTCAATAGCGCCAATAAATTCTGCACATATTTAACAGACGACCCGGTTCCAACCAACCGTATGTATATTCATTATCAGAATCCCTAGACATGGATTAAGAACAACCGAAAGAGGGGTTTCAGTCACCTGGATCCATTCTACTTTCCTTAATATAGAGAATCTTGCCAAATAATCCAGTAATAAAAAATAAATGGCCTTTAAAAATTCAGTTTGATGAGATTGTTTTGGTTTTTATTAGGGTCCTCGCTACGACTTTGTCAGAGAGGAACCTATTGCATCTGATGGAATTATTATTATTATTACACTTCTCACAAACTGAAGGCTTTATTACGTTCAAAAAGTTGTTAAATGTGGTATGGAGATAAAGACTAAAAAATTAGATAATTTTGGGGTGTCGCTTTTTTTTAAACCTTGAGGTTAGCCCAAGTCAGGTTGCTTTTTTTCAAGAGCCTCTCTTTGACCTCATTTCAGAATTAACCTATAAAAACAAACGCGAGTGAGCAAACAGAAAGGCACATGTTGTAATGGGAACGAGAATGCTTGCGAAGACCCAGCTAGTGTTAACAATGAGACGGAAGCCCATATCCTGTGTAGAAAAAAAAAAAAAAAAAAAACACCTTACGAGGAAGTTGGCAAGTATTGGACATTTTTACACAAAATAAACCAAGAGTTAAAAGATGTATTGCATGTGTGGTCATTTTAGATGGCAAGGACTCAAAGGCAGCAGCTCTTGGCAGGTGATAAACTCTCGGCCTGTATAAGGCTGACTCTGACTGTCTAAACGCCACTGTATCGCCTCTCTGCCACACAGCTCAAACTCCGTACCAAAGAGATGTCGGTGCCTGCAAAGACAGACGGCAATGGACACCATGGGCTTCCGTGTGCAGCTTCCGTTTTAAAAAAAAAACACATTCAGGGATCAGTATCCTCTGCAAGTCCTTTAAAAAAGGGAGGCAGAGATACGGAAACTCACCAAGAGTCTGATGCAGCACAAAACCACACGAACATTTGTAAATCACCCAAAATAAAACAGAGCTACTTTTTCTTGCCCCCAATTAAAGTAACGTGGCCCAAGTTGGTTTCCGCTTCCGATTCAAGCAGACCGGAGCTGATCAGGTCAGTGTTCACGTCTGACAAGAAGAATACAAACCAACGCAAGAGACTGCTCCACCAGGCTACATCCAACCATCAGACTGTCAACCCAACCGGACGCAGTTAAAGTAGACTTACCTTTTTTAAAAAAAAAAAAAAAAAAAAAGTAAAAGACCGAAAAATACATTGTATTTTACCAAATGATAGCATACGAAGTCTTGTGATTAGTCTATGGGTTGATAAAAAAAACCACGTGATTGCAATGACAGATCACTGGCTCCAAAGAAAAGCTGCACAGCCAAAGCGAAATGTACCAAACTGCAGAGTTACCACGTTAACTCACCATGTGTCCCGCGGGAATCCCTAAAGCGTCAAAGTTCTTCGCCATGGTGGCTTGGACACACAATTACGAGAAGTACGTTTTGCGTCAGGGGACACAGCAAAGTGCTCCACCCAAACATGATGCACTCAATACACACAAAAAGTCATCATTTTGAGTCTTCCTGTCACTTCCTGCCTGCAAGGGAAGTCTTGCCATAGCAACAAGCCACAAAAGGGGAAGTATGGTTCCTATGATCAAACTGCGCTCAGCCTACATCTTGAGAAACATTTTGATGTGGGAAGACAGACGAGACAAACGCGGCTCACGGTCGTACAACCTGTACACCAATTTTGCATCTACAGTTTTTAACCAATTACCTTTTTTTTACCCTTCATATTGGAAGTTGACAACTTTTGACAACAAGACTTCTTAATATTCACTTAAACCAAACCCTTTCTCTAGTGCCAAGCAGTTAGGCGCCAACACACCCTCCTTTTAGTGTGTGTGTGTGTGTGGTCTTGCCTTTTTATCCGCCATGATACCAGTGACTACGGTGCACGAGTTGTTATATTTCCTGCATTGCTTTTGTGCGGCAACTTTTGCCAAGTGGGAGAACCTGTGACAAATTCCTCTGAGAGCAAACATCTTCAGGAACACCATCACACTGCAGAGCGATACGCCAGCGAGGGAAAGCGCTGCGTGTCACCTGGTCAAAGTTAATTAACAGCTTCGATCTCAACGTTACCAATTTGCTGACTCCTGAAATTCACCCGAGCCAGCAACCCCAGGTGAAGCGGGACGTTTTAATTGCCCGCGCACCTGTCACATATTATCAATTACCTCACACAGTGTACAACAACTTCCCTGTCCACGTTTGCCTGGATGCCAAAGCTTGTTGCAAATTGCCCAGTGAGAGGCTTTTGAGAAGTAAGGCGAAAGTGCATATTCAACACAGATAAGCTAATTGTTTGCACCATTCAATGCTAAAACATCCTCTACTTGCGGCGCGCTTCAGCTTGCACACAAATGCAGAGGGCAAACGGTGAAACTAAAGTAGGGAACAACATTGTGGCATGAACGAAAGCCACAGGAGCCAAAAGAAACTGCAAGGCCTGAGTCTCTGAATAGACTGAATAAACCATGATAACTGTTATCCTGTTGACATGCAGGTTAATGCAGCACTGTAAACTAGTAATATTGAACATGATATCATAATAATATTATGATTAATAGTTCATATAAATATTAGCAGCATGTGAGACAAACTCTAATGTCAGTGAATGTGCGATTCCATTTATAAAACAACGTCTTGAATTCTACTTTGGAAAGGATTGTACATCATCAATAAGTGCATGAAACAGGTGTTGTAATTGGCCAATCTCCAGCTCTCTAATTATATTAATGATTTTTGATGACATCTTTGCCATGAGGAAGTTATAGAGGCTGAAAAAACAGATAAAACGTGAAAAAAAAAGAAATTTGTCACTTCCTCAATGGATTTGGATTGGAAAGTTAAAAATGTGATGTAAAACGTTTAAAACATTGCCTGTCATAAATTCAATATTTGACAAGTAGCATTAATGGCAATGTTAACTTGTGGGCGTCTTCTTCTCTGTCTGGCCCCATTCGAGTGATTTCTAGCTTTCACTGTGAGACCGACATTAAATCCACAACGATTTCTCACAAGTCATATTAAATGCATTTAAAATTCTTCGAAAGCAAATAATAAGCAACAATTGTCCTGTGTCAAAGCATCTTACACTGATGAATATTTCTTGAGGCTTTTCACTGTATCTTTTGTTTTGGTTACGTATCCCTGAGGTGGGTTGTGCTGCGGTTTGGTTCAGGCTACAAGAAAAAGAGACACAAATTGATTGGCTAACAGCCCCAAACGGGTTCAACATGATCTTCTCCCTGGCACACTAGGATGGAAAAAACAAGTGACTGAGGTGATTTGAATCCACTGACTATTTTTGTCGAGTTTGAATATTACCCTTGTGCTTTTTTTCTATTGTCCTCTTACAGCCCAAACACACGTGGGATTGATTAAACATGACTCTAAATTGCCTTTCGACTGTTATTTTTAAGAGTGTGACGGCATTTCTGTTTTGCAATCTGTTCAAAGTGCACCCTGCCTCCTTCCCAGTGCATGCTGGGAAAGACTCCAGCTCCTCACGACCCTGGTAGGACGAGTGCAATGAAAAGAGGATGGCTGATCAGCAGCACTCTCTACTGGCCACCGCACAAATATATGCTGTGAGTGTCAACGAAAGATGATGTTGTATTCCAGAGCTTCAGTTCGATTATCCCCAAAGCTCAGCGTGAGGTTCTACGTGTGTGTCACATGTGATGGTGGCTGCAGAGGCACAGTAGTTTGCTTAAGTGAACCACTCATTTGCCTATAACAGGTTACACTCGTCAACAATCGTCAATGCTGCCTTGTCCTCTATATTCCTGTGTTTGCCTCTCTGTCAAGGTCTCTGGAAAAATGTATTTGCATGCGTGACGCAACGAGCCTGCAGGTTATGCAAAACAGAGCCGCTCATCATTCCGCCGTGCGTGTGAGGTGACAACACAACCGCAGGTAATAAGAGAAACAGTTCACCTTTATTTTCTACCTTTGTTACGGTAGTTAATAAACATGTAGAGTGTAGATTCTGGTCCTAAAACGTCTCAGACTGAAGCAGTTTAACGATGACTTTGAGTTTTCTCCCCCGGGGAATGCTCACGAGAAGCCTGCTTCTAAACGTTTTGCTTTATCACCTCTACGAAGGTAAGTAACCCCTTGTGAATTTGGCAGGTCAAATACAGTATGTGCTTGTTTAACTGTTTCATCCTATTCATTTGTGACTTTATATCAGCCGGCACTGGCTTTACCAATGTTACTGCCACAGGAGGAACCTGGGCGGGTAAGAACCTCTCGCTATTTGGAAGCTGAAATTGGAAATTGGAAATGCAATTAAATAAGACGAGGTGAAGTGAAATGTAAAAATGTTTGGTGCTATTCTTTGGCTAAAGATCTTTGTATACTCAAACAATCCAGCAGTGTGCATCATTGGTGACGCATCTTTCTTTTCGTTTGCTTAGTTAAAGATTATGCACATTTTATATGGCACATAATCAAACAAGGAAAAAAATGAAAATTAGAAAATGTAAATGCTACATTTTATTGACCTTTTTAACAATATTTCTGAGGGTTTCTTGTCATTTTTCAATTGAATGTGATGCGTCATATGTACCTTGTTCAAAGCAAGCCTGCTTTTTGTGATTATATTCATTTTCATGTGTTCTTGTTGCTCTAGTTCCTAGAAATATTCCATCAAACAGCACTGCAGGTAACCTGTAACAATATTCTCAACGTGCGGCAGTGCACCTAAAAACATTAAGTGACAACGATCTTCTTACCTAAAATACTAAATTACTGCTCCTCCCCTCCAAATGAAGATTCCCGCTGCCCATCACACGTTAAGGTTTGGATCAACAGCTCTGGATCCAAGGTGAATGAAGGCGATGACGTCACTCTGACATGCATCCATAACCTTACCGGAGTGAATCTGGTGTTTGGGTGGAAGCAGGACGGGAAGGAAATAAATAAGGAGGAAGCAAGAAATAAAAGCCAGCTGTGTCTCAAAAACACACGATCACACGATGCAGGCGAGTACGTCTGCTTCGTGAACAACGCTCACGTCTGTTGCGAGTCTTCGCCGGAAAAGGTCTCTGTGAAGAGTAAGTAGACTTCACGCAGTCAAAGGTAGACGTCACAAAGCTGCAGATTAAAAATGAAAGTGCTGGACAATTTAAGGCAGACGTGAATTGTAAGACGATACGTGTGTGTTGACGGTGTATCCGTGTTTCTGCCTTTGTGACGTTCCTCCTGCAGACCAAGCCGTGGTGCTGCTGATAATCTGCGGTGTCACGGCGCTGGTCATGGTCCTGTGTATCGGACTGGCTATGAAGTACAAGCTGAAAAGAGACGGAGGTAAAGACAATAATTCATGTTGTTTGTGCTGTAAGACAGACCTCCAAATGTTTCCCCATTTACTGCTTTCGCGTACTTTACTCACTTTCCACGTTTCATTGTGGTGTTCTCAGAGTGCGAACAACACACTTGCTTTTTTTTGTACATTCTAACAGCTTTAATGGTGCTAGTAGGAATGATCGGTTTTCTTTGGACAGAGAAGAGCAAGTTTTACTGTCAATGAGGAAAAAGAAATTCTCAGTGAACATTAAGTGACTGACTTGTAAATGTATTATGCAGACCAGAGGCGGTGTGATCATCTCATATAGCTCTTTATTAAATAGGAAAAAGTCATATTTTCTTAATCATAAATGTTTGCATTCCGCCCATCAAAGATTTACATTACAAAGTGTACTTTATGAAGTCTAACGCCTCCCCCTTTGGGCTCTGCAGCTAAAAGCAGAGAGAGGAGGCAGCAGAGGGAGTTGCAGCAGAACAGCGCTCCCAGCTTCATTCACGCCTGAAGAACCATCTCTACCGTCAAAGATGCCCGTCTTGATTTAGTGATATTGTATCAAAAATGTATTTTAATCTGTTGGATTCTGGTTTTAATCTCAAGAGCGGTACCCGGCTTCTATCTGCCTTTAAACCAGATAGAAGCCGGGTACCGCTCTGCTCTCACTTTATGCTGGTTCATGTGGACCTCTTCTATACTCATGTACATTCTCATCAAATATTACTGTATAGTTTTTTATAAAACAAAGATGAAATAGCAATAATGGCATAATATTCGTCTTTTCTTAATCTTTAAACTGCCTTTAAACCAGATCCGAGCCGGGTAACGCTGAATAGTGTGGAGCCTTTTCCATTAGGACAGTGATTCTCAAAGTGTGGAACGCGTACCACTATTGGTACGTGGGGCTCCCTCTAGTGGTACGCCAAAGAATCAATGAAAAATAATATATTTTTTTAAACCTTTTTTTTTATTAAACATTTAAGTACAGTACAGTTTTATTTAATCTTTAAGAATACACAGAGTACAGTTTTCTTTCCTATATTTAAGCACAGTCTTACTGTTGAAACTGTGTAAAATGTTCCAATGGCTGACAATATTAAATATACTTCTTTAGGAATAAAACCTCTGCCTTGTTTTTGATGAATACTTAGGCCTACTACGCTACTGTACAGTGTTAGTCATTATGGTGGTACTTGGAGAGCCAAGTATTTTCTGAGGTGGTACTTGGTGTAAAAAGTTTGAGAACCACAGCATCAGGATGTTTGCTTAGCACAGCATTTAACCATAAAGCCCGTTTGATGGAGGGAAAGAGTCTAGAAACGTTTTAATCCAGACGCAGCGCATGCGTGCTCAAACTAATCCCCACGAATGCGCTGCTCACAGGAACCAAACCTACAGACGGCCCAAACAGAGCAGCTTTAAAGCGGCTGGCATGTGACGGATACATGGGGGATGATAAGGATATCCACTCCTTTGCAGGAGAGGCACAGATTTGGGATTTGAGAGTTGAATCATGAACAAAGAAATAATAAATGCCCATGGTCGAACCGCATGATACAGTCTGTTGAAGTTAGTGCGTGAGACTGTCTTCTGTCCCCGTGCTGCTCTGACGGCCTTTTTTGTCCGTGTTAACAGCACGTTTTCCCCCCCAGCCATATGGGAAGATTTTTTTTCTTCTCTTTTTCCCCTCATAATGTCTGTGTGGGTGTGTCAGAAGGGAGTGTTTGTTTATTCGGCTTCCTCACATAGCAGGTGGCTAGGAGATAATCCAGGTAAAGCCACAGAAGAGTCGGGGGGGCGGGTGGGGGGTGTGGCCTTTTGCATGGACGAGAAGGGCTAATTCTGGCCTCCTAATCCAAGTTCCATCTACCCTCCCCCGCTCTCGGCGAGGAGCAATTGACGCCCAGGTAGACATATTTGTCACGTACACACACACACAGACACACACACACAGCACTTATTCCCCTCAAGTTTACAGCGTAAAGAGGAAAAAGAGGCTTCTGGAACCTTTTTCTGGATAGTTAACCTGAGTGACCTGAACAGCTACCAAACCTGGTCCAGCGTCACTGGAGAATGTAGCTGCAGCCCGACAGCCAAGCAACAGTAAGCGTCACCATGGGAGAAGCTCAAAAGGTAAGGGACCGGATTTTCGGGAACGCGTTTTAGAAATCCAAATACAGCTTTGGTTTGCCACTGAGAATTATTCACAGGCAGTCAAGACCCCAAAAGTGCGTTAGGATCTATTTTAGATGTTTTGAGGTTGTTTGGGTGCAGCTTTGCTGTGTCAGGTGGATTATCTAAATTGGTCAGCTTGTTCTATATTACTGCCATTACATTGTACATCTAAGGGATCTGCTAATGTTCTTTGATGTACACCCAAACATACATACACGTAGTGTCTCTCCCCTTGAATATTTATAGCTTCAATCTCCGCCACTTTTGTCAGCACAACATTGCTTTCAGACTAATCCCATTAAATAGTTCACCACTAAATGAATGGAGCTCTAATCAACACCAGTGCTTTTCTAAATGAAGAAAAAGACGAGCTAGTGCGAGCTACACCGTAGGAAGACCCGGATCCAGGAGCTGCATGTAGTTGGCGGGGGCGGGTGGAGCAAGAAGGCTGTAAGAGGTGCTTTAACCTCAAATTGGAAAGAGGTCAGTGGGATCAGTCCGCAGGTTTACAGCGTGAAAACCAAGTTCCGGTTAAACTCAGGATATTATGCAGGATGTTCCAGACTGTCTTAAAAGCATCAGCGTCACATGTGATGTTACTAGTTTTCATGCTTTTGTATTAAACCAAAACAATATGAAATTTGCAATACTTTGATTGCCCTCCCCTCCCCACTCCCCCCATACAGGGCTTGCTGTCTGTCATAGAGAAACTGAAGGGATCCACAGGTCACGAGGTCAGGATAGTGCTGCTGGGGTTGGACAACGCAGGCAAGACCACGCTGCTGAAGAGCCTCGCCTCTGAGGATGTGAACACCATCACACCAACGCAGGTAAGAGGAAGCTATGTGCTTAAACACACACACACGCGTACACATCGTGACCTTAAGTTAAGTCTCTTACTGTAGGGTTTATAAATCAAGAAGCACCACTACCTGATGCTTGCAGATCGTTTTGTTGCGCTTGGTTTTAATTAAATCATCTCAGCGTAAACAACTTTATAACAGCATCACCGTGAGGAACAGGATGCGTCTGCCAGAAATATGGTTTCAATGTTTCCCCTCTAAAGATCAATCTGTCTGAATCCTTCTGCAAAAACAGTGATAGAAATGGAGGTCTTCTCTTTCATAAATGCCCTTTTTTATTTTATTGGCACTTTAGCCCTTCCCTATATAAGGCAGGGGGGTTTTATCTAATTTTGTGAGACCAGCTGGACCACCGCACATTGTCACTGAAAGTAATGGGATCCGGATAACCTTTGCTTGACACGCTGTGAAATGAAATGAGTGGTCATTCAGTACCAACGCTTCGATCACCAACAGTTCATTATTTCAGGATTTCCACAGTTAAGTAGTACCTTAAATTTCCTTTCTGCAGGAAAAGAGCTTCCTGTTCTGTGTCAGGGTTCCCTCTCAACATCCTCTCAACACACTTTCTGAGAGCATCCTGACATTACAGTGAGCTGTTCTTTTATCACCCGGTAATGATGAGATTATCTAACCTCTAACATGATTATCTAATTACCTTGCATGACTCTCACAAGACGCAGAGCAGATGTACTGCCAGGTCCCGGGCGAGTGTGACGGCTCATCAGGCCCGATAGGCAGCGAGGATGCTGTCCAGCATGACAAGCCACCACAAAGCTAAACCAGACCAGACACATGAACACACACACACACACACCACACTTGATCCTTCCAGTCTTATCCTCAGATATCCCCAGCTAGCCCTCGGGATAAAGTTGTTATACAACCACGGCGAGGTGCGGCGTTATGAAAAACAGCGATCACATTCAATGACAGAGATCCATGTGATACACGTGTTCTCGGGTTCACCTGCTGGATGGCTGCATAACCCTCTGGAAGACTTCCCAGGTGCTTCCCGCTGGAATCGTGCGGAATGAAAGGCAGCGATTTGTGACTCCAGCTCTGTGCTTCACTTCAGGGCTTCAACGTTAAAAGTGTTGCCTCTCACGGCATGAAACTCAACGTTTGGGACATCGGAGGACAGAGGAAGATCAGGACCTTCTGGAAAAAGTACCTGGAGAACACGGATGTGTTGGTGAGAGACTTAATTCAAATCGATTTCCCTTTTCACCTCATATGATACATTTATTTCTCCACTTGGATGCTCGTTCATGTTTCACAAAGTGGTTGGAAGTGATCCTGAGGTCCTGAGTGTAACGTCTGATCCATTAACAGCAGCTGTGTGCAAACAAAGTCCCTGACACCTTCAGTTGCAGAACGCTTCTCGGCATCGTGCATTTCAGTTGTGTTTCCTTCTCATCTCATTTTACTGTAACATTTGTATGTCCTTTCAGATTTATGTTATTGACAGTGCCGACAAAAAGCGGTTTGAGGAGACGGGACTGGTGAGCTCGACGTTATTTCTGCATCAACATATAAACTCTGACACGAACCACAGCGAAACAACCAAAACCTGACAACCTGCGTGTGTGTGTGTGTGTGTGTGTCTGTGTGTGTGTGAGCAGGAGCTATCCGAGCTGATTGACGAGGAGAATCTAAAGGGTGTTCCAGTACTCATCTTTGCCAATAAGCAGGATCTGGCCACGTCGTCACCGGCCAGCGAGATCGCCGAGGGACTCAACCTGCACACGTACCGGGACCGCGAGTGGCAGATCCAGGCCTGCTCAGCCGTGTCTGGGGAGGGAGTGCAGGTCAGACGCCGTGCCAGCCCTCCAGCCACGCGTAGCTCCGCTTCACGGCAATGTGGTCGCTATATAGGAGATTTTATTCACCTCTTTGGATTCATTTGATGGCTGATGTCGTGTCTTTCAAGCTTATTCTCATTCGTCCCGCAGGATGGCATGAACTGGATTTGCAACAACATTGTGAATAAAAAGAAGTGAGCCGGCGTCCCAGACAGCGACTCGGCACATCACATGAGGGATGAACGAAAATATGTCAATTCATTTATAAGCAACACATGTATAACTATTACGGGAACCTCACAGATTTGAATCATGACTTTGTTTTTACAATTTATGTAATTTTTATGAATATATTGCAAATTCAAAGACATTTTTAGGCACTTATCAATCAAGCAATTATTGTCTGGTCAATCTCTGTACTTTCTTAAACACTCAGAAAGTGTGTAGCCGTGTAGGAGTGTTGGGGAGCGTAATATACATAGACAAGAGCTGTGTGCGTGTACGTGTAAGTACGTGTTTTAAGATTTTTGACAATAAAATAATTAGTTATTTCTGTTTATTTTATTCTTCTATTTTTAAATTTTCTGTCGCCACCAGTGATCCTGTTTCTCACGAATAAATCACAAATCGTCAAATAACAATTTTATTTAACTCTCAGCAAACGTGACGCATCCGGAGGAGTAAAACCTCCACTGCTGCTTAGCTGTCGACTTGTGCTGTGAGAGGGAGACAAGTCGAAAAGCAGAAGTGAGAGAAAGGAGCGTCCGCAACCACTCGCATGGCACAACAAGATATCAAATCAAAGGCCCAGCAGAGCAAACAGTGCAACAAATTACACGTGGAGAGAATTGACTTCAGAGAGACTTTCTCCCATGTTTGTTTTATATGTTAATTCTGGGATGATGCGTAGCATGCAGTCGCTTCCTGGATCCCTTTCCATAGAAGAAGTTGGCGATTCAACTTCTGAAGTCCAGCCGGAAGCGCCGTCGTTCTCCCAGCAAAACAACAACGAATGGTCTTACTTTTTGTGAGCAACTTTTGCTCTGAGATGTGCAGAACATTGAATTCCGAAAAGATCGTGAGTCTTCACCCACACGTTGTTCATGTCTGTGGGGACGATAGCCATTCAAAACTCCTCCGGACTCGGAGGCCCACACGGCCCCGTGGCCTGTCTCCACATCGCTTCGCTTTGGACTGACATTGGTGCACGCTAAGTCCTCTATTCAGCCATTTTGGTTGGATATAATGGGTCTTTTTGTTTCCTTTGTCTGGAGCTGTAATTAACCATCTGAAAGCACTCTACATGACATCAGCTGGCCGGCTCTGTCCTGTGATCTACCCTACTTGAAATTACACTAATGAATACTTTTCTTTTCCTTTTTTTGCCTTGTATTTATTAGAGGTTCTATGAAAAAAACACAAACAGCTCGCTAAAATAATGGACATCTCCATGGCTACGCAAATTTGGTGCATGTACGAAAAACAATTTCTAAGCCCTGACTTCTGTTGAGCGAGCACAGCAGGGATGTGAGACCAATTACAACTTGTAGTAAAGGATCATTATGGCTGTTTGAAGGAGGCCAGATGACACGATTTTGCGTTCAGCGTTCTTCTCCTTTTACCAACAGAGGGCAGCATTAGAGAGCTTGATTAATCTCAGGGCTGCTCTTTACAAATAACTAATTCTTCCTACAATTGTGTTCCAAAGCAAATCTTTGATGAAGCAGATGCTTTTTAATTCAGAGCTTCCGAACAATATTACATAAAGATGTTTTTCTGTAAGCCGTATAAACTAGAAGTGATCCACGATTCAAATTCATTTCAACCTAATCTGTTAGCACCTGCTATTATCTACATTTGTACACAATAAAACAGATTTTAATCCTAAAGTGATGTGATGTCACTCCCATGTAAGTGGTCGCTCACCATGTGTTGCCATGGCAACCCTCCCTGTCATTTGGGGTCTACCACCCACCGCTCTTCCTTGTCCTCCATTTCTTTCATTATCCCCAAGCTCTGCTCGTCCAAAGAAAGCCCGCTCAGAGAGCCTGGACAACCACCCTATCCAGGTATGAACAAAACACACGTCTTTTCGTGGTTGTCCGGGTAGCAGATCATTAACCCGCGTAAAATCAGCTGGTTAATTGGCTGTATTTATGTTGCTAAAATGAATTTATCTAATTAATTTACAGAAATCTGAAAAGTAATTACTGCTCCTGCTATTGCTCTTGTCTGGATTTGTCATAATATAATAACATTTTCTCCTCCTGAACTGAAATTACGACCTTATCAACAAGGTGAATTTTAATCTGTGAACGTGTTTTACCAGACTAGACTTCTGTTTCCCCCTTGAGGCCGTAGGCGTATATCAGAGCCACGAGGACTCCCATCATGCCGGAAGGCGACCAGGTTCCCTCCATAAAGCCCCCTTCACCCACTTTCAATGCTTCTCTGACGACCTGTGGCCCCCTGCCCACCACCACACTGCTCCCGTGGGATAAGGTGCACCTGCAAGGCCACACCATCCTGATCGTAGTCATCTTTAGTGTTGTCTGCTTCCTGCTTCTGTTCGCCTTCTTCTACGCCTTCTGCTTTCACTGCTCCATCGGTTCGATCGCTAGAGACTCACACAAAGCCAATGGATCCAGCCCAGAGTGCGAGGACGCCACCTACGGGTGCACTTCCTCTGATAACCAGCCAGTGGAGAACATCGTCTGAGTGAAAGTGGGATCAATATATGCATGTATGGATGTGTGGCAGCGCCATCGGCCAGATAGGTAATTACGTAAATACAGTTGTGATGCCTTTTGAAGCTAAAACACACGGCCATTGGGTGAGGGTGCCGGTGCACATGCATGCATTTCACGGGATAACACAAGAACGATCATAACTCATCCATGGAGAAATGTGTTCAATAAAATCAAATGTAAATGTGATGCTGACTGCCAGTGCCTTTGAGTGGGAAGACAAATAAAAAACAACAGAATCCACACGCGGCACAGCCGCCTGCTTGCTTTATTTTCACTGAGGCTGACAAGCGTTTACATGGTGCCGTGGATGCGTATTTGACGATACTGATAGAACAATGAAATCAGACGTGTATGATAAAGGAGAGGAGGGAATGAAATAAGACATCAAATCTACGATGTGCTGCAGAACCAACAGGAAATTACAAAGCTTGTGTTCAGCAGGACACAAGCTTTGTAATTTCCTGTTGCAGCTGGACATAAGCTTGACCACTTCTTGGTTTTTAAAACATCTTGTGTATAACAGTGAAGTTAACACCGATAGCTGCGATGTGTTTCTGTAGAGTCCGAGCTAAGTAAGCAATGCTGATTTGTCAATGCAACATAACACCACGCGAGGCCACTAGAAAGTCTAAGCATTACAGACTAGGCCAGGTACAAACAACACTTCATTAGGGATGGTAAGTGCATCACCACAAGGATGCCAAAAATATCAGCAAAAACGGCATTCCTATGTGGCATTTAAGTGTCATGTTGAAATGCCAGCGTCGGCCTGGCTCACGACAGAGAGCACGTGGCGCTCTTGGAGCAGTGGGAGTCGCAGGAGCTGTCGGGGGAGGCGATGATGGAGTCTGCGCCGTCAGACGGGGGGGAGACCAGTTCCAGCTGAGCGTCGTGGAGATTCGTCCTGCAAGGCCTCCTTATAGTGGGGCTGGGGAAAGGGTGGCTCGTTTAAATCGCTTCAACGATTACAAAATAAAACAAATCGACGTGAAGAATGTGGATAAAAAAAAAAATATGAAAAAAATGATTTGAAAAGTTGAAATGAAATCGATAATTCCCGCTCACCTTACGAACAGACATCTCCTCCACCCGGCACCGAGCCATCGACTCCTCCAGGTCGTGGCCTGAAATCTCCATCTTGATGCGATGAGAGCGAAGAGACTTCACATCGTTCTCGTTCTGCCCGGCTGCCATCGCGGAACCCTGGGGGCAGAAATTCTGGCAATAAGAGATGATGGCGATGATGACGGTGGCAATAAAGCAGATCAGAGCGTAAACCATCCACGGACGGCCCGGTTGATTTCTTACCACTCCCTCCTTATCACCTGTGGCCTCCGGGCTCGATATGTCCACCTTACTGATCGTGTGGGTCTCAAACTGAGGACACGCTGCCTGAGCGTTTCCGTCCTTGTCCCTCTTTCCTTTCAGCCAGTAAGTCTCAATTTCAACATTCCCCTGCAATGGACAAGGAGAACAAAAATAAAAGTTAGAATAAGGTTCGGACGTACATGGACAAATATTCAAAGGCATGTGCTCAAAGGGCCAATTACTGTTAATGAGATGGAGTAAAATTGCAGTTGGCAGATTCCAATAATCAGAATACCCTGATGGAAAATGGGTTGGTTTTGCTTTTCTGTGATTTTTAACTGCAATCAGCTGCCTTAGGAACCTCTGGGAGTAACTTTGCTGGCATTATCAGTGAGTGTGCAGCCTCAAGGTCAGACCCAGTGATAAAACAGATTAAGGTTAATCAGCAAGCAAGCCAAAATCACGAGCTCTGGACGTTTGACTCCCCAGAGTCAAAGGATTGTGAGTTATTATCATTTGTAGTTTTCGAAAATGACTGTCTTGATACTTAGTTTCAAGTGGGTACTGTATAATAATGTGCAGATGGAATGTATTTACTTTGCTTTAATTGGAGCGGATCAGAGCGCTCCATCATGACAGTGTGTTGGTCCTCTCTTTGACACCAAATCATTTTAGTCACGCTAACTTATGGTGGTGGCTGCAGCTTGGACCTCTAACCTTGATGGTGATGGTGCCCCTCCTTTCAAAGATGAAGTGACTTCCCTTCAGGTGCTCGTAGGTGGCGCTGCTGAGCTGAATGTGCATTTCCTGTATCAGACGAAGGAAGCCCGGGCAGTTACAACAAAAGCCCTCTTTTGAGCCCCTACTTAAGTCGCCATAGCAACGGACCTAGCAAGCTGACCTTTCCGTTGCTCTCCATGGCGGACGCGGTGTGGACCGTGTCCCCGTGCAAACCGTAACGTGGCATTTTATGTCCCACCACGCCTGCCACGACCATCCCAGAGTGGATCCCTGCAACCAGGACGACACGTTTCCTTCACTCAATCAAAGACGGACGCGGACGCTCACGCAAAGTCTTCCCGTGTCCTACACACCAACACGGATCTGGATGTGGTTGCCGTTGGAGGGGTCTTTCAGGTGATCGATGGAGCGCACCATGTCCAGGGCCATGTCACAGATGTTGTGCGCGTGATACTTGGTCTTCTCCGGAGCCCCGGCCACCACCATGTAGGCGTCTCCAATGGTCTCCACCTGGAGGCGAGAAGAGCGAACAGCTCTCATGCAGCGGCACTTGTAGAGAAAGAGGACCTATATAAGACAAAACGGGGGGATTCACGCACGAACCTTGAAGACGCGGTGCTTCTCGCTGAGCGTGTCAAACAGCGTGTACATGGTGTTCAGCATGGAGACCACCTGCATCGGAGTGATGTGGCTGCAAATGCGTGTAAATCCCACGACGTCGCTGAAAAGAATGGTCACATCTGGAAACACCTGGGTGAAAAAACAGATGTGGATGGGTATTCATGTTGACATTTTATATACTACAAATTCATCCTATTATGCATCATCAAGAGGTCACTCTTGATTTTCCTTTTCATAAGAGAAGGTCTCAAATATTAGAAAGCTTTGTGTAAGTGTGTGTGAGTGTTCAAGTATCACTCTCTGTATACACTGAGCAATGAAAAGCCCCTGAACACCAGATGAGTCATAGATGCAAAAATAAACCCTTTAATCATTGAGTCAATGTTTGTGTTTCAGTCCACATGAGTTACTTGAAAGGCCTGTCATGTCTGTATTTGTCTCCTTTATCTGTAGGAGCAGTATAAAGCACTGCGGCTTGGTTAAAAAACAAAGAAACCCCACTGGAAACGGTGAAACGGTTCATCCTGTAAACAAGTAGCCTGCTTCTCTTCAAAGCACCTTTTCAGCTCTATGTGGCCTTTGCTCCAGAGCCAGGCTCGCTGTTTCCCTCCGTTTCCAGTCTCTGCGCTAAGCCAAGCTAACCACCAGATGTTCTGTAGCTTCACATTCACTGGACGGATACGAGCGGTCTCAATCTCCTCATCCAATTCCCCACAATTTGAAATGGGTGTTTCAGAAAGCAGTGCAGAAAGACTGAAAAGGTTGCTTCTGTGTGTCAAAATATCTAACTATGTTCAGAATGTACATATATATATATGTGTGTGTGTGTGTGTATGGTAGCTACGAGCCAGACCTCACAAGTGTTCACAGCCGGCTCTCCTTTGCGCAGCCTCTTTGCCACCGGCTTGGGAATCATCCTGTACAGAAGGTCATCAGTCTTCTTCATCTCGTAGTCCAACATCTTCATGCTCTCCTCTAGCTTACTGGACTTCTTTTGCTCCTGCGTTCAAAATGGGAAACAAATCAAACGGAAGTTGGTGTGTTGGCGTGCGGGCGACGGGTCACCGAGACAGGGAAGAGGGCTGCTGGTCTTCTCTGCAGAGTTGACAAGCGAGCCGATCAACACGTGTGAAATGAGGCCAAGCGTCCGGGTGAACCTGTATGAGGGCTCTCTTCAGCTCCTCGGACTGCTGCGTGCCCGCCAGCACCAGGTCTCTGCTGGAGTCGTGCATGCTCAGGTCATTGATGTACAGGCCGGTCTTGAACATGGCACTCAGACTCTCCATTCTGGACACACACACACACACAGTCAGTTACAAAGAAAGACAAACCAAAGCAATTATATTACCTGTATGGACTAAAGCAGTGTATTTACAAATAAGAATAGCAAAATATATAAAAAGCTAACAATTAAAAGACAATGGATCTGAGAGATGTTATTTCCTTTAGTTTAAAAGCACACTATGCAACATTTTTCAGTTAATTAATATGTTCCTTACCGTTTTGGATGATTAAATTAGTCATTTCAGGTCGAACAAAGGTTTTCTCGGCCGCCCTGGGGCGGCCAGCTTACTTTCACCTCTGCTTGACGGAGAACAGCTGAGCGTCTTTACGACAGTGCACTTTTATTTTCGGCCTCTGGGGGAGCCTCGCTGGAAAATCAACCCCGGTTGCATAGTGTACCTTTAAATAATGTAAGATGATTTATAACATTTGTTTCTTCAAAGCACACATAAGGGCATTCACTTGCAAAACAAGATGTTTGAGACGAGGAGGGGGCTGTTTTGGTAATGTACTCTGAGGAAAACACTCTTAGTTGCAAATGGGTTTCCATTAGGCTCACAAGAGCAGCACTGTCTGATTACAAGCTAATTAGCAGCTCATTTCATGCATGGTAAGTGCTGTTAGAATGGGTCCCTGATTTGATTCACTGCCCAGGCTTTTATTTCCTTCTAATTCATTTAAGCTCTTGCAGATTTTTATTTTTCAGTGTCCACGGATGTGCGTGTGTGTTTGTGGGCCTCACACAGGAGTTCCCAGGAAGATGATGGACTCCCACTCGGGCATGTATCTCATTTGCCCTTTCAGTTTTAGGCAGCGGCTCCCGTCGCCCCAGCTCTCCATCGCATTGGCACTGTTACCGTCTGAAAAGCAACAAGGCAAAGCTTATGTTCAGCTGCAGATTCTGACCACACTTTGTTAATAATATCATCCTAACTGATTTGATATAGTTCCACTATTTGAAAAACGCCTGCGTTTGCCTTTTGCCAACAAAGGAAAATCAATGACCCACATCTGTATGTTCAGTGTGAACCTGCAGCCTGCGGGAGTTTAGCGTAAGCTCAGCACGAGGGCCGCAGCTGACCTTAAGTCCGAGACAATGAACGGTTGTGCTGGGCTACTTCTTAGATGGAAACAGTGACGTCCTGGTTGCCTGGCAGCCACACACAAAAACAAGACTTCAGGAAGTCATTGGACCCGGTCACAAGCGATCCCCCCCCCCCGATAAATTCATAAAGTGTCTCCTTTCGGCTTTTATTTTTGCCTTTGAGTAGACACAGTCCATCTGTTTCCCAACTTGATGCTAAGCTTAGCTAACCGGCTGCTGGCTAAAGCTGCGCATTGAAGTGGTCCCATCAGCTCAGGAGGGCAATGAGCTTATTTTCTCAGGTCTGGTCTTTGTTGAGGACAGTGAGGTATTACCTTTGTAATCATCTCCGATGATGGACTGGAAAGCCATGAGCTCCACATCCACGTCAGCGGAGCGATTGGAGTTTTCATAGTCAGAATCTGTGGAAAAACAGGGAAGCCTGTCGGAGCAGTAAAACCTCCACATTCCCCCCTCTGCCAATGACGACGAGGTGCTGGGATCAGATCCTCTAGAATGAGATCAATTTAAGTTGCATCAAAGCATCAACCAATTCCGATCATGCACCTGCAAGACCTTCGAACCTCTCAACTTCCATTCAGCAGTGTTTTACTGCACATCTGCTCTTTTTATTTTTAATCAACTAAACCGAAATTCAGTCTCGAAATTGATGTGTCGGCATTTCAGTCCAGGGACACCAGAACCAATATTGCTTCTCACTCTGGATGCGGTTGTGAAGGTTCCTCTCTCTTTTCACAGGCTCCTTGGACATGATCTCAAACAGGTTGTTGGGGTGAGAGATGATCTGTAAACGGATTTCAGACACAGAATTATGGTATTATTATTTTTGTTATTATTATGTTCAAAACCGATGCTTTTTGACATTCGGCACATGGAGAATGCAATGTCTTACCATGCTCCAGGATAACTCCACTAGAGGGCGAGCCAGCAGAAAAGCGTCATTGATCTTCTTTCCATCCAGGTCAGGGAAGACAGTGGCCAAGCCCGAGCCCACGTTATGCACCACCATGTCCTAAAGCGTGGAACCATTGCAGTGATTTCATTCATTTAAGGCTTCATCTCATTCAGTACTAACTCGATAGGATTACCTGTCTGAAGACTATGTTAAAGGGGAAGACCTCAAAGAAGAAGTCTGAGGTAATGGGCAGGATTTCCTGCTCTTCCTCATCCTCCTTCATGATGTAACGATAGGCTGAGTTGTCAAAGTTCAGCCTGCACAAACCCACACAAGTCATACAAACTGCAGTGGGATAAGTATTCAGTTATTTTACTTTCTAAAGTTCCAACACAACACGGTAAAAAAATGATCTTACAGGAAATTGTCTTTTTATTCTGCAAGGATATTATTATATACCTCTCATTGTAAGATTCACAGGACTGAATATAGCTACTTTTAACTCAACTGTTTTCAGAAAGGTATGACATAAGATGGAAATACTTAAAGTACTTTAGACCTTTACTTCTATACTCTTGAAAAAATATGCCTCATTTCCACCCCTGAGTCAACGTGTGCGTGTGTGTGTGTGTGTGTGTGTGTGCGCGTACCTCATGGTGACATGGGAGTAGTCTCCGACCATCTGCTCGGACAGCACCTCCACATGGATGTCGGTGTCGTAGAACTGCTTCCCCATCTGCCTCAGCTGACCCATGGCGTAGTGCAGGTAGCCTTTGCGCTTGCTCCTGCCGGTCGCACAGAGAGACACTTCGATATCAGCCCCCGAGAGAAAAAAGAATCGCACAGCTTTTATCTTTCCTTGTGTCCGATGGTGTACACGCGCCCCCCTCCGCCTCCCCCTCCTCCCGGCCTCGGACCTGTAGTGGAGGGTGACTCCGGTGGCCGACTCCTCCTGGCAGAAGAAGGTCGGAGGCTGCACCTTGGGGTAGCTGAAGCGCAGGTACTCGTGCAGGTTGTCCAGGCCGTTGACGAAGTCACGAACGTGGCGGCCCAGCACCTGAGGGTGGAGACAGATGGTCGGCTCGTGTCCTCTTTTTAATTATACTTTTAAAGGGAAACTGCACAAATTAAACAACATCTGGGTTATTTGGGTTTGTGTCTTGGAACAAAAGAATGACAGGATTTTTTTTTTCTTCACTTTAGCCATGCAACTGACGGCAAATCTGGCTCTTGGCTGCTGAGATTTGGACCATTCTTGACCTATTTGTACATACAACACATTGTTACATATTCCTTCTTCAATAATAAGACTATATGATATATGAGACTCTAAGAAAACTCTAAGAAAAATCTTTCACTGACACAGAAGCAGTTTTAAGGACCCACATCACACTGGCTCACTAGCAATATTCTCACACATCCAACAACAGACAACAATGCTGACGTTTTTTTTTTTTTTCACCTTGAGGATCCTGTCATAGCCGTACTTTCCAACAAAGCCCAGGAAGTAGACGCCCCAGGAGTTCATCAGCTCGTTGTAGGGCGTTCCTGTCACTCCACTGGCAGCCTTTGCAATACGGGGAATCACACTCTCACTATACACCTGAGGACACACAAATATACACATTTAATATAAGAGTACTTCTCTTGACATCAGGCCTGTGACGCTCAGACAAAGTGAAATGGGATGTACTTGGATGCAGCGAGCAGGCCTCTCAAACAGATATCGTGACTACTATAGTCGCAGTAGCAGACTACTACACACACACACACAGTATTACGATGTTCGCCTCGGATACCGCACCTGGTGGGTGACAAAAGAGTGTAACCTGACATCTGCCCTCTCTCTGACCAGCTTCCACACGTCATCCCCGTACGACTCTTTGATGAAGTCGTGGAGACTCTCACACAGCAGCCCGTACATCGCGCCTCGTTGGATCGACGCTCCCGAAGGCCCCCTGCGAGCGAGCGGGACAAGTTCAGAAGGATCGGCGCTGCGAGCTGAATTTCAACGCATTTATCCTTCAGGCATGAAGCTATAAACAGCCACGTGCTGGATGTTGTTGCCTACCAACGCTACCTGTGGAGTTTTGAGCTTCCTCTCCTTCCCACAAGCTCTCCGGCTCAGGTTTCATCTGAAGGCCACCAGGGCCAACGGTCTTAAAGGTGTCGTAATCACACAGGCACCGCGAGTCTGAGTGGGTCCCTTTTGTTCTCGTGTCGGCTGTCAGCGCCGGGTGGCGTTGCTCCTCTCTCTGCGTGACATGAACACACTGCACCTCTCAAACACAGCTGACACGGCTCACTAGAACTTCGGAAACTTGCCATCGTCCCTTTTTGAGCAAATCTCTGAATTATTGATACACAAATGTCATAAGAACTTCATTGGTGATCCACTGCGATAAGAAATATTGTGAAGGTTGGGAATAAAAAGGGACGGATTGATTCTGAACACTAAAGCTCAGTTGGATGCAGCGCCACACAAAAGAATCTCGACTCCCGGGGTTTTTCTTTTTATGAATCAAATTACCTTTTTTTCCCCTGAACCAACACTCTTAAAATTGTAATGGGCAGAAACCTTTCAACTTCTATTGTGTATTTGAAGGTTTCTTTCTGTGACTCGGGATGACTCCACATTTTCTTTCAGATGCCGGCAGGCTTCCCGCTGGGGGGATCGTGGCGGTGCTGTGGATGGTGCAGCTGCAAAATCAATATCCAATCTCAGTGGGGATAAGGAAAATGTTTTTTTTTCTTCAGGCTCTTACCCAGCTCAATAAATCAATGGGTGAGGGCTCAATAAAAAGTAACCCGACTTAATAAAGGCCAACTAAATATAAAGTCAAAGGGCATTTTTTCATCTCTTTCATCTTCAGTTAGAATTCACAGCTTTTGGGAATAAAAGATTACAAGATAACAGGCAGACCGAGTTATTTATTTGCATGTTTTACATTGTCGTATGTAGAATGCCCAAAACGGTGAGCAGTGGCGTCACAGGCTCAACCTAACCCTTTGACACTAAACTGCTAAACCGAATCCCGTTGTCTGATCTCAGTGACCTCTTCAATTTCACAGCATTGCTCGTAAAACTGTGTGGAAAACACATGGCGGGTGTGATTGAAAGCAACCAAGTGTTACTGGTGGAGCAAAGTGCTTTTTCAGAAGGGGGACGTAGACATTGTGTTTCCGCCCGAGAGCTTGGCCTCTCCGAGTGCTCAGTGTCACTGTCTGGACAGCAGCTGTTACCACACACACACACACACACACACACACACACACACACACACACACACACACACACACACACACACACACACACACACACACACACAGGGATCAGATTTTTATTATATCAAAGAAGCTTGTGGTCTGGATGTAAATCTTTATACATGCGCCTTCCCCTTAATCGCCCTTTATAGCCCTTCTAAACACTCCCTCCATCCTTCCTCACTCTCATGTCCCTCTGCTAAAATAACCCGGTGAGGTAAGCGCCCGAGGCATCCCGGGACGGGTTTTATACCGGCTGCTCCTTGTGAGCTGAGGACAGTCCGAGTGGAGCGTGGAGGCATCCCAGCCTCAGTACGGGTCGAACCCGCCCCCTCCCCGACCATCCAGACCAGCTCCAGCACTCCACAGACAGGCGGGCCGGAGACACAGGTAAGGGTCTCAATAAGCAGTGCAACAAGGCGCTGCTTCCAATCGGACTTTAAAAAGTACATGTGGAAGCCTCGAGGTCCGTCAGTGAACTGGATGTGGATTTCTAGGACGCAGGACAGACGGCTGAGACAGCTTTAAATTGGGAGCTTTAGAATTTCCATACAGTGGTTCCCTTAATATACTTTTTTTTTACCTTAGATGTTTCTTAATAAGAAGTGCTACTTAAAGAGACCTGCAGTGATAAAATGATTCCCATGTCCATCAGCGCAAGATGATGATGATGCAGTCAGGCTTGGATGACATGACTAAGCAGAGGATCTTGCAGGCTAAAGCTCTGTGTAAGGAGGCCAGGGGAGGTAAGTGCAGGACCCATGTTGTGCATTGATTTGACATTAGCACAGAACTCACACACTCACATCAGACTTGGTACTAAGCAAGAGGACGGGGTGCTTTACACATACTGGTTAACATCTCTTGTGTGCGTATATGCTCAGACGGCCATAGTCTCTGATCACAAGCCGAGGCCTCCACATTGAGCCATACGTCCAACGTCTGGGCTCACGTGCGATGCAAATCCCTGGAGGGCCACGGTCCAAAACACTCCCAACATTCACGCGGAGATCATCGCGCTTTGTTTCCTCGCACTTTCCTCCAGCTAGGTTTGAGCCCAAGTCCCCTAAAGTCAGCAGGGTGCGACTCACGCAGGCCGATCGGAGGCGGCTCCTCCAGGACGCAGCCTGCCTGGACGTCCCCCCGGCAAATGCGGCGTGTGAGAGAGAAAGAAGGCCCTCTTCTCTACCGAGGGGCCTTTGGTCCACAGATTTTTATTTTTATGCCATGTTACCCGTGCAACCCTGGACCACAACAAACATCCCGCCCCCCTCGACATCATCTCGAGGCTATTTCAGACACTGCGGTATGCGGCGCTACAACACGAGAAGAGACCCTGAGCGGCGTGGATGCCGACTGAATGATGCTACACACGTTTCTTTTTTAAATTCAGACCCCCTCAGCTGTTTGGACAAGATCAGAGGAGACATTAGGATTTGCCACTGGTCCATACCAGTTTCTTTTATGCCGTTATCATAGATAGAATGCACTTTGTACTAACTAAACGTCATAATGCATTTATTCAGGGTTGTATGATTACTGAATTATTGTATTATATGTAATCAATTATTAAAGCGTCTCTATTTGTCCGTGGTCTTGTGCCAGACCTTCCAAGCCTCGGGAAGAAGATCAGCATCCCAAAGGACGTGATGATGGAGGAGCTCAACCTTCCATCTAACCGAGGCTCTCGCATGTTTCAGGAGAGACAGAAGAGGGTGGAGAGGTTCACGCAGGAGAACATCGCTAACGCCGCCTACAACAACCGAGAGGAGGCACACAGCGACTCACACATAATCAAGATAGTTCTCACGCAAACGCACACAGTTCATTCAAAACTAAATGTTCACTCGAAGCTTTTTTACTGATATTAACCACATCTGTGTTTTGATGTGGAACGCTTATCTAGTGGTTTGGCATTTTCATTTGTAGCAGGGCTGTGAATATGCATGGCGAGCACACAATTTGTTCATTGTCTTTTGCTCGTCACAGTATCTGTCAAAAGCACTTTGAACCAGTTTTGTCAGTTGCGAAATCAGACAGGACAATTATCATCCTCGTTACATTTTTGCTCCACCTGAAATCTGCAAAAAACATAATTACACATGTATTTCTTTATTTTCATCCCACAAATGGTATCCTTTACCTTTCTTCTGTTGGTGTAAGTGACAAACCTACTGGAACTAGACATTCACATAGTCTGTGTTGACTTACCAGGTCCATCCAGAGGCCAATCCTCCCCCGCAGACCTCCGGCGAGCCGCAGGGGGGGAAAGAGAACCAGGCTTCCTCCGTCCCTGGCAAGCACAGCCTGGTCATGAACCTTCAGAGGACTGTAGCAAAGAAGGGCAGTCCAGATGTCCTCGCTCCAGGTAAATATGAACGATGAAGTGAAGAAACGGACGGCCACAAGCCGTAGGACTAAATCCCCACAGTGCTTTGCACTGATAGTTTACGTTTAACACAGAACTGTGTTGTGCAAAAAGATTTCTAACTACGTGCGAGGAGAGATGGCAGAAGTGCTGTTGTGTATTGGTCCTTACAGAAGGGGCTGCTTACGATATAAATGACAGCGAGCTAAGCTCTGTTTATTATTGGGGATTCACACGGAGATCCAATTACTGTCAGTTCGGTTGTTGACAGGAGTAACAAGCGATTTAGAGGAATATTGGATCGGTTTGTGCCCTGCTTGCTTTATATTAAAGTGATCGAATGGGTTTTGTCGTTAGTTTTCCAGGAGTAAAAGACTATCCATTTACTTATCAAGCTTGGACAAAATTTAAACAGAAGCCTAAAGCATTAGATTTACCAAAAGCTGTGACAATGAGTGACATTCAACTTTCCTGTCAGGATATTCTGGTCCCCTGAAGAATGTACCTCACGAGAAGTTCAACACAACCGTCACCCCCAAATCCTACAGCTCCCCGTGGAGCAAAGCTCTGGGGGACAACAGAGAGCTCCTGGACGCCATAAACACCCTGCTGCCCCAGCTGCCCCAGAAACAACAACCTTCCAACTACAGGTCCTTCAACAGGTAGTCAGGTCTGCCCGTCCGCACATCCGCGGCTCGCCTCAGCCGAATAGTTAAATCCTGTTCAGCGGCAGCAAAGGCCAGGCGTCTTTAAATAGACCCATAAATGACCCGACCGCAGAATCACAATCGCCGCTTCCCTCGGCTCCGCGCCACGTTTCCACAGGTGGAGAAGGAGCATCTGGCTCGCACCTCCTGTGGAGTGGGGTTGCACGTCGGCTATTTTGAACTCCAGCTCTTGAAAGACGATCCACTCGGGGGATGCTGGCTTTTAATAAACCCCCCCCCCCCCCAAGACAAATTACGCACGAAAGGGAATCAACTTCCTTTGCGGCACACAAGGAATTGCGTCACACGAGAGGCCGTCCAAAAGGTTAAGCTCGGGCAGATGGGGAACGTATGAAAGACAAACTCAGACTGCACTCAATTAAAAGCTGTCAATCACGGTCTGCTGCCAGACAGTCTGAAGGGAATCGGTTTAATACCGTCAAATAACGATGGCATTGTAAAGCCTTAATTAAATCTGTACGCAGCGCCTACACAACTATAAAATCTAAAAAGCTCCAACACACCCATTTAAAATAGATGACCAATCTGGGAAGCATTTAGCACTTAAAAGCCCCCTCGGCAATAAGAGACCTGGGGTCATATTCTGCATCGAGCCTGCTCAGTAACAACCCGCCTCTGTCTTTTAGATCCGCCCTGCCATTCAGCGGAGCGCCGGCCAGCCGCAGGCGGATCCCAGTCATTGGTTTGGAGGCCGTGGAATCCCAAAACTCGCCCCGCATGGCTCTGGACGGCATGTGTCGACGGCCTAACTTCAACAGAGCACCAAGGGGATGGGGTATTCGTTACTACCCTGAATCTAATGAACTATGAAAAGGGGCTGATCAGCTAAAGACTGAAGCAGTGACCTGCGCTCGCTGCTCTCCTCCTGCAAAGCAGGAGGACACAGAAACACACAGCTGCATGTTTAAAGGTGGTTTGAACAGATGATGTAAACTCAATCTCTTCACTAGCACGGTAGAATCCGACACAAGGCTGTCTGGGGTTAAACCACTTAGTTTCCCTTTACGCTTAGCGGCGTCTGATCCAGGCAATACCTGACACCCTTTTCCAACTCCCAGTCCCCATGGGAGAAGTCTTACATTGTGACATATCTATATATGCCCTATTTTTCCTCCTAATATACGTGATGGCGATACCATATAACCCAGCCCTGAAACAATAATCAAAACAAAATTTATAGGAAAGATGTACTCTGCAGACACCAATGACGAAATTGAGTCATTTTAATGACACACGAAAAGAACATTGAAAGAAGTAATTATGCTATGGGACACAAGATTGTGTCAAAAAAAAAGTAACTGAAAGTTAAAAAAAATGCTGCTCAGGATTCTTACCCATTTTGCACAATATGACAAATACAAGTTTAACTGACAGTATGCATTTCTATCTGTACAACGCTCAAGCCACAGGAGTCCATTAGAACAACATGGCTCCGATCACATCAGCTGGTACGCTCAAGCCTGCCGATGCCACCGTGGAACATATGAACTGCGACTAGTCTTAAAGTCTATCCTAGTTGTTGTCTCTCGACACGGAGATGGTGCTGGCTCATTTCCTTCACGGCATTGCAGGTGGAATAATAAATCACTATAATCCAGAAACTGTTTTCTCCTTGAAGTAGTCTGCAGGTTTCAGGTCCACTGAGACCATACGAATTGAATTGGTCTGACGAAAGGAAAACAATAAGACCTAAATCGCAGTACAGCGTCACTCGTCATTCCCCGTGACGAGCGCCATGTGCGGCATGGGCACCCATGCGCTGAGGGTCCTGAGAGGGGTAGTGGATTTGACCAGGTGGCCTCATGCTCATTGGAGGGGGCATTGGTGGAGCCATATGAGCCATGGGGTGGAACATTGGTGGGCCAAAACCTGTTTGAGCGAATGAAAAGGAATTTAGCATTAAAAAAAAAAAGCTACAGACACATTCTTATACGCAGCTTTACACAAATATAAAATGTGTCAACTTGTAAAACAGATCAGCATTACTAAAATTTAGAGACGTATAAAGTTGATGATAATCTTACGATTATCCCCATTTTATATTTGAGATTAAAGCGTTTTGTATGAGATTAAAGCGGCATCGATGAGATCAGAGTTTGGCCTTTACCTGGAGGAGGCGGGTTGATGCCAGGAGGTGGGGGCAGAGTAATGTTGATGACTGAAGGAGAGGTGCCAGGGTCCAGGTTAAAGTAGTTTGCAGGAGCTTCATCATCCAAAGCTGGTGGTGGAGGAAGAGCTACAGCAGAAAGAACCGAATTTTTAAAAGTAAATACATTTCAGCTCCCTTCATTTCCACTATCAATCTCAAGTGTTACCTGGTATGTATGACTATGTTGACATTAGAGATTAAACTAACAGAAGGTGCGTTTGAGGTCTATTCACTCGGTCATGCCTCACGTCGACAAAATTAAAATGTTTTGATTGCCATAAATGGCGATGCCGAAATAATTTCATACGGATGCCAAAAACGATTTTGCGGTTGTGACGATTAGTTGTGATAATTGCGTCATTGACTTTGCGCTTGGTGTAAACGAACCATACGGCTAAGTCACTACAAGTACACACTAACACACACCAATGGCAATCCTCCAAGTGTTTGCAGACTTACCACCAGGCAATCCAGGTACAGGGTCAAGTCTGGTGCCCATCTCACTGACGCCCTCTTTGATGCCCTCCTTTCCTCTTGCTGCCTGAGACCTAAAACAAAACACCACAAGTTGTACTGTTATAATAATCCACTCACTTACTCCGCTTGACACTGCTGAATAGCGTGAAAGAAAAGAGGAGGTGTCCCGGCCTTGCACACATCGTTTGCAGTGGTTAAGCTCTTTCAGCCTGGACGCGTTAGTCAAACACATGTTCAACACCATCTAGCATTTGCAAATTATCACCATACATGTTCTCCTCCTATGCTGCTCCAGTAAGTACGGCTGCATAAATGCCAGGAAATCCAAAGGGCAGACAGAGTGGATTTCAGGTAGCATACAGATTGCATAAAAATATAGCACATGTCTGGGGTCAGGTTGGAGACCCTTATGATAAATGTCTACCTTCTTAGTTAGAGTCTCACCTTCCCCACTTGACGGTAAGCCTGCGTCCATTAATGATGAGTTTGTTGAAGGACTTCTCTGCAGCCATTTCAGCAGCCTGTCGAGTGGCAAACTGGATGAAAGCACACTGCTGCCTCTGGACAACGGTAATGGTGCGGATCTCCCCAAACTGGTAAAAGTGACTCCTGTAATGAAACAAATGTTCAACAGAACAAAAACACTGGAAGGTTTATATCGAACATAAATACTTGTGTCAATAAACATAGCACTATATTCCCAAAAATGAGTAAACCCCTCCCTCTTTGGGATTGTTACGTTTTTTTAAGAAAAGGAATGAAATCCTCACTTGAGCTCTCCATCAGTGACGGTATCTCCCAAACCCCCTATGTAGAGGGTGGAGATGGAGTTGTCGTCGGGCGGGTCCAAGCGGGGCATAGTTGAGGCCCGTTTCAGCAGCTTGTCCGCTACCGGGTCATTAATGCCGTAGTAACGGTCCTTAATGTTCTGGTCGGCCAGAGGGTCGTCTGGATCTGTGGGCTTCTCGTGCCTGTGTGAAAAAGAAAACCACAATGATAAAAAAATTAAAATATACAGTAACGAAACGACAAGAAGAAACCAATTCATATTGGGAAGTGCTGCTCACCGATAAGGACATTCCTCCCCTCTCTTACACTCTCCCTTCACCCAGAAGGAGCAGATGTGCGGCCGGTTCCTCTTGTAGTATGGCGTAGTCCGGGCCAGTTTCAGCAACATATCACTAGAGCTGGGGGCTTTACCCAACTGGCCCACTGGCCGTGTGCCATCAGAATTGGCAATCTAGAAACACAGAAGACCAAATAAGCCCACAAGATTAACAATTAGAAGCAACATTGTACACATACATGAAATACTTAAGACGGTATTGTTTTATCCTATTTTGAAGAATTCTTAAATGGTGAAACAGTTCCGATTCTGTAGATTAAAATTCCTAAAATACAAATATTAGAATAAGTTACTTTTTACGGCATTGAGTAATCGAGTACAAAGAAATGTTTTAAGGAAACCCCCACAAGCTAATTTGAAAGCAATTGTACCTCTCTCTCCATGTTCTGTGTGTAGTACTCCTTGTTTACATCAGATTTAGGAACCTCATCCTTTACCGACAGCCCTGTGTCTCTGACCTGGATAGGCAAACCTGTGAAACACAAGTGTGATGACAAGAGGGTAAAACAAACAACATTTTTGTAGATGTAGACTGTCCCAAATGACGACCACAGGTGGCGAGGGGTTTGTTGTAGAGACTCACCATACTCCAAGTCCAGCAGACATGTCTGACAAACATTCTTCATTTTACTGCAGGTCTGACAGACCTCCGTTTTCTTAAAACGCATCCGTGTCCCTGGACACCATCGGAAGACAGTAAATGGTCGCGCACAAATCTGATGGGAAAAGAAGTACGGTGTAAATATTTTATCATGAAATATAGTTCCACAGGTTCAATCTAAACTTTGTTGCACTGCATAAAGATTTATTAAATGAATGCAAAACATACCTTGCATTCTTTACCATACTTCTCCTTGGTCTATAAAGAACAAAGCATAAACAAATATGATCCTGCACACTGAGCACATGGTCCTCAACACTACAGGAAAAAAAGATCCTCCACGTCATTATCATCCAGTAATGTGAACTCACCATTCGAATGTACGGGTTTTCTCCTAAACATGTCTGACACAGAATTGGGAAATCCTGAAAGAAGAGAGAAAACATTAATTTAAGATTACGAACCATATTGGTTATACATTCAAACGTAATCGAGGTAATATAATCCATCGAAATCTCTTTTTCCAATGTACAATGTGGCAAGGTTCCATGTTTCAATACATGGAAATCGCTCACTTCTACTTGGCCATCTGTAGAAGGATGCAGTTTCAATCGAAGTGCTGAACACAGTAAATGACCTGATCTTAATCCACCCCCCTAAAGCATCAGCCAAACGCCTAAATATAAGCAGCTCATGTGGCTCAAACGTCAATTCAGGTTTAGTGTTGCAAAGTTTAGATTCTGGTGTGTTAAAATCGGTCAAAGATTCTGTTGTGTCACGACTGGAGAGGGGAAACCGAGTAGGGCAACAGCCCTTTAAAGAGGATCATAAATACGTTTGCCTAGTGAGTGGACGTGGGATGGAATAAAAAATAAAATGATTTGGTAGATATTACAACATCCATGACAAAATGGATTTTGCCAATTGTGCGGTCATTCTTCCCCGTTAAATGTTACTTTGCATGAAGAACGGTATTTTTAACTGTTTGGAACACAGAACAGATCTTTTCTGATCGTTCTAAGAGTCGTAATATAGAAATTGAACTGTCAGGCGAGGGGATCGGTCCCTTCCGGTTATCGCTCGCTAAGCTAACGTTAACAAAGCTGTAGCAACTTAATGACAAGAACTGACAAGGCCGAAGAAGCAGCAAATCCACAGAAAATAACCGTATGGTAAGTGGGATTGTTGAAAACCTCAATATACAGAAATGAATGGAAATAGAACTTGCTAGCGTTGATTGGTTTAAATAGTATAGTTAGCCTGCTAATGCTATCCTTCATTAGCGAAGATAGCTAACTTTAGCACAAAACATTTATGATCAAATAAGGTGCTTGATTGGAGGCCAATCTTCGACGTTCATCTTCAGTGACGTGTAGCTGTCGGATCTGATGGAATTGTGATGCTCGATGAATCGACGTTGTATTGTAGCTTACGAGATACGTGTTAGGAGGCTGCAGCCACGCTTTTACTAGCCAGCTAGCTGTTAGCGAAAGCTAGCTACAAAAAAAAACGGGCACAGTTCGTGGCAAACTGGTAGATGTGATGGTTCTGTTACTTCCCGGAATACTTGCTGTATTTTAGTAGTATGCCCCGTAGAGTGAACTATAATGCCAATTTAACGTACCGCGTCTTCCCAATTCTGTCTATTGTAGGTGTTGGATCCCAGGGACGTCGCCATTTTGCAGAATGTGAGCCAAAAGATCCCAAACAACCGACTTCACAAGACGTGTCGGACCACAATGCACCGCGGCAGAAAGCCACGTTTCACCTTGGGGTGTCGCCCTATTTCAATAAACTGTCAGGCACATTTCATGAGACATTTTAAATGATAAGCTTAAATTTGAGTTTGAGCAATGTTTTTTTATTTTGGAATACCTTTTTTTAATTGAGTAAAGGACGTCAGTACCTTTTTCACTACTGAACGTTCATGTGTGAGTGAGTGAGTGAGTGAGTGAGACAGACAGACAGAAAGCCACCTAAGCCAATTGTGTGCGCCACTTACAGTTTATCTATCCACCTGCTGCAATTCAGGTCATGGTGTCTTTACTCCACTTAGCGTGGCACAAGATGGGTATTGAGCCTGTAATGTTTACTTAAGGTCAGGGTGAGGTGTTTGAAGGAGTCAAAGGACAGGGATTAGATCCTAGCGCATCTTTAATTCATAGGGGTGAAAAAGGCATCCTGTACTTTTTGGCTACTTCAAAAAGAGAGGAAACTTTGTGTCTGTTGTTGACGTTTGAGTTAGATTCAGCTTCTTTAAGGTCCAGTCAGTTGCATTGTTCTCATTAGCTGTATTGATTAACACATGAGCATGTGATCCTATTTCAGGAACTGAAATGAAAAGAAAAACCTCCTCTTTTGTGACCTTATATTCTCTAGCACGTGGTTTGGATGAGATGGCAAAGTTGTTTTGAAGGAATGATTTTTCTTAGATTTAGCCATTATGTAAACAATAGCACCATCCTCACAAGTCACAAGGTCAGGGGTCATATATGTGTACTATTACCTCGCTGCTCCACGTTTCCTACCTCCATGCAACATATTATATTCTTACTTCTGTGTGGTGCACTGTGAAAAATTCACTTATAAGGATGGCTGCATTGATTTTCTTTCTCCATACAACTGTTTCCCTGAAATATGTTTTAATATTTGTAGCACTAATACATTAACAATACTTTTCAAATAAATCTATTCCTTTCTAATACCAGACACACGTATTTGATCAATCACAATCAAAAGCACAAAGACAATTGCAGAACTGTTAGCATTCACAAAATAGCATTCACAAAAATTTTGAGGATTATCCCAGTATCATGCACCGCACAATTTAATCCCACACATACACATTTCATCGGGGCAATGGATGCAGATAAACACGAATGCGATCGCACGGCGATATTTCTCTTTAGGAGTTAATCGTAGCGCGTGCACGCGCATATCACAGACCAACATGTGCTGTGCTTGCGCCTCCTGTCGACAGTTATGGGCCACTGCCGGCGCACTGAGCTGCAATAGAAGAGAGAGGGGGCATTCTCAGATTTCCCGATTCCTCCCGGCCGAGTCCGCTTCCACATCACGGCCGCCAGCGCACCGAGACGACGACCAGGACGACGTGAGCGCCGCGCTTCAATCCCGCCTGGACCGCGTAGTCCCACCACCATCACCACGACCACCACCACCCGTCTCTGCCCCTCCAATCTAACCGGAGCTGCAAACGAGGTGAGCACATCGGCACAGCGCGGGGTTTAGTTGCACATTTGCTCGGCTAACGTACACGACCGAGAGCCTCCCCCCCCTCCTCTCTGCCAGCACACTCCCCTCGCCGCCGCCGCCGCCGCTCGCGCTCCCTCCCAGGCCGGGCGAGTGAAACATTGTCTCGCGCAGACGGGGAAACGAGGCCAGTTTTTTTTTTTTTCGGCCTGACTGTCTCCCGGCTCGAGACGCGAAGCCCCGGCGACGGAGTGGAGGGACGGTTCGGCTTTCCGGCGCGTCCCGTGCGGCAGCGGGGGAGCGACAGACGCCGTTTTTGCGATGCGGGTCGTCGGGTCGGAAGTTTGCACTCGGGATAGAGCCGCTTCGGTCCCGTGATTCCTTTATCCAGCCGGGCACCGTAACGCAGCCCGGCACCGGCTAAGCGAGGAACTCGGCTTGTCTTTTTTTTGTAACTTTGTAGCGCCTGCGACGTGCAGCGGATCCTCCAGCGCTCGCCTCAGGTTAGCTGGTTTTTTTTTGCTGTTTGGTATCAAACGTATAGTCGATTCGGGCACAAATACAAAAGCAGGCTGGCGCGTCCCTTTGCAACGGGAAGGACGAACGATTCTGTGTGAGAATTGTAATGAAAGGTCGATGCGACTGCCTTCCAGCTAATCTAACAGGACCGCACATGACAGAGGGGGGGAAAGATCAACATGGGAATGCGGCGACCGCATTGACGTTATCCGATTTGTCCCAATGATTTCGGGGAACTTGGTTAATCAGCGGTGATCGCAGGTTGTGTGTTTTTAAAACGGAGGATGCATCGGGCCATCGCGCAGCTACCTGTAGGAATCATGCAGACCGATTGACACAAATATGTTATACACAATACGAAATGTATTCGTTTTGATAATGCTGACTTCTAGCTTTAGTTCGCCCAAAAGTTGGAAGTGTTTTGATATGTTGTTTTGATTGTGTTGCACAATCAAAACCGATGATGGTGTGTTTTCTTGAATTGGATCTTTTTCTGCTTTGATACTCTTTTGTTATAGCTGCATGTGTTAAATACTAAAAACACTTCTGCCTCTTCTCTGTAGCAAACAAAGAGGAGGCGCGGACCCGTCTGAAATCTGCCTCTCCGGGCTTTGTGTGCATTACTAAAGGGGAACGAGAATGACTCACATAAGGGCTTTCCCTGCGCTTCTCCTCGGCTGCAGGAGACATTCGTGGGTCTGAAAAGTGCCATCCTCCTTTCTGGCTTTATGGGTCATGAGAATTATTTGTCCTGTGCTTCACATTTTTGCGATTTCCAAGCCATGTGGCGTTTACCACATGTTCCATTCATCATTTGGAGGGAAAAAATAAAAATGTAGGGGCTTAATCCATTCGCAGATTAGATATTGAAAAAATAGCACGATTGCTGCCATTTGTTTAGCGCTGCGCTCTATTTATCAGTTTGTCTGTTTTCTAACCCTCCACCTGACTGCTCCCTTTGGCGGCCAAGCATGCTGTGATCTAGCGCTTTCTGTCGATGGAGGCTGCCGCTGCTCCTTCAGCCTTTCTACCATATTTCAGCTGCATATCTCCTCTCTTAGACGTATGTGCCTGTGAAATGCTGCGACCGAGTTACAATGCCTCCACACAGATGTTGATAAAACACCATGGACCTGACGGCATGTGACAGGTCGCGGCACCAAACGCTGTTTGGCCGCTTATCAGATTTTTTCCCATCAATTTTTCACTTTAGATTTTGGACTTGAATGGAGAAGAGTAAGAAGACTGTTGTTGTCGTCAGTCAGAGCTCTGACTGCCTTGTCTGCTATTGATCTCCCACATTGAGTAGGGTGTCAGTTGAATTGTAGTGAAGTAAATGTGCCATCACATTTAATGCTTTGCACAAGGTGGCTGTTGGGAACTTAAGTGCCCAACAACTTGCCATCTCTTGTATTTTTCCATGTCAGTGCCCCTTGTATTTGCACTCAGTGTGTGTGTGTGTGTGTGTGTGTGTGTGTGTGTGTGTGTGTGTGTGTGTGTGTGTGTGTGTGTGTGTGTGTGTGTGTGTGTGTGTGTGTGTGTGTGTGTGTAGGGGGGCAGCGGGGGAGACCTCTTTTTAAAGTCGGGCTGAAGCCAGGCATCTTTCCAAAACTCAAGTCCCCCCCCCCCCCCCCCCCCCCCCGACCCTCTCTGCTGGGTATAAGCACTGCTTTGTGCCACAGCCCTGCTCCCTATGGCTCTTATTCATTTACTACTACAACACCACTGGCTCCACTAGATGCTAGAAGCTACAATTGGAAGTGCACCCAAAATATCCTGCTGTTTCACGGGCAAACTCTGATGTTACCTCACTAAATCCAACTTTTGGATGAATTCACCAGAAAGCAGAGAGCAGATTGTACCTCTTTGGCCCGTAAGTATGTATTGAAGGGCATGTTTCTTGCCTGGAATGTGGCTGCGGCATTTGTTGGCTCAGGCTGTGCTATCAGGAGGGGTATTGGAGAGCAAGAGCAGAGTAAATACATTTCAAACGGCACGGTGCAAGCAAGTATTAGCAAATGATCCGATAGCATCTGTAATCCTCGGGGAAAGCCTGGAGAGCTGTTTTGGAATAGCGTTGGCCTCCATCAGATAGTTGGCAGGCACCGGGGGTGTCCACATGGGTGACCGGCTTGCTAGGCTAGCGGCGCGGCTGAACGCTACAGTATGCAGGCAGATCAGATTACTGAACGATTAGCCATGGCCTCCTAGCCCCGGCCCAGGGAAATGATTTTCCACTGTCATAATTCCCTAGACTGAATTACGCAGGCCAGTGACTCAGATACTCAATACTACAGTCCTGAGTACTGCTCTGCATCGCCGTGGCTCTCCGGAGGGGGGGGGGGGGGGGGGATACGGCCGTACCATTGTTGCACTGGAGCGAAAACATGCCATCTAATTGGCCATCTAGTTGTGCTAAAGCAAGACTGGTAGTGTGACCCAGCCTCAACTGTAGCAGGGGCTTGGTGTTGTTGGGGTGTATACCATTTCTGTGGGCCTTAGGACATGAAAGAAGGAAAAAACGCTCCCTGAGCTGTAAACTGTCCCCCACACGTTCTTCTATTGTGAAATGCACATGTCAGACGAGCGGTGTAAATCGAGCAGGCCGGTGTCGGAATTTTGGTGAGTGAAGTGCGAGGAGGCTTGCTAGGGAAGGTAGGACAATGTTTCCAAGGCGCCGACCCCCTGAGGCAGGAATCCGATACATTCCAGAGGTTCCTGTATCCAGACGAATAATGGTGACCAGGGTGTAGCGTTTCATCCCATGACACATGGTGGGAGCGCGTGTGCTGGGAAAGCAAGCGCTGAGAGGTGGTCGGTCCGGGTTGCCCGAGGTATCGCGAAATATGCCAGAGGAGTAGGACAGGTTTTGTGAGATATGGTCTCATCCCGAGCACAGGATGGCATGTTGTTCTATAAAGCTCCTCAAGCTATCGCACCCACGCACACCTACCCCCGTGGGTTAACGGCTTTCAGCTTCTAAGCTTTGACTGAAATGACATCTCTCCAAAAACCTAATGACGGTCCCGCTCTGCTGCTCTCCTGACGAGTTTTGGCACGAAGACTTGTGTGACGTTGCCCTTCAGGTAAGAACAATTCACCTGGTTGGAGATCAACGCCTGTGATGACGCCGTATCAAGAGCCGAGCGTTGTTGTCAGTACAGGAAATGCGCTTCTTGCCAGCTCTTAAGCTAAAGGCTATTTATATCTCTGACGCAGAAAAAGGCCCTGTTTTATTCAGTGATAAAAACAAGCGGTCGGGTGTTAATGGACTTCACCTCAGACGTTCCGGCCGACCCTCGGGGTACAGCGCGTCCGTGCTCTCGACAAGGGAGCTCTCGGCACTGGCATGTTTAATGAAGCCCTTTTCCGAGATGGAGGGACGCGGTAATGGGAACGCACCTCTTCACTGCGGGATATTCTAACCCTGTCCTCATCATGAGTGCTATCAGTCATTGGATCTCATTTGCATTGGAGTCCTTTCTCCGTCCATAGAGCCATACAGCGAGATGTTTTTCAGATGATTGTGCCCTGTGTGCCCATGGCATTGCATTGAGGCATGCTCATAATTTATATTAAGGATTTTGAGATTCTTGTATTATTAGGAAAAGAGGACATCTGCGGACATCTGAGGACATAAAGACGGTGCTTTGTAAAGTGTTTGACATCATCCATAGATCATTGGACCAATGGCTTTGTGCTAAAGGCTCACTGATGGGAGGACGGAGGTCAGGTGGAGGATGCTGGGTGGGGTGGGGAGTGTGTTTACCCAGTTGTCTGGTGGCCTCGCTGGGCCTGGCCGCGCCACACCTCAGGACGCTTCAGGGTTTTTACACATGGTATAGAAGTGGAACGTAAACTTTTCTTTTCCATTAGGGGGAAAAAGGCTGTTGTAGATTGGGCTTGTTGGGGTAATAATTTTGAATCGACCAAATAAACAGAAAATACATTCGGGTCTCCTGAAGTGGATGTAAAAGCACCTTCAGACCAAAGTTATTGCAGAGCTGTTGGTTGGTGGTGCATATAACCTGTTCCTGTTTAGTCGGTGTCCCCAGCTGACTTCTTTTCTTTCTCCTTTCTGAGACTTCTACAGGACCGGTGCCGCGTTCTGTGTTTGCATACCGGAGTGGGTGTTCACGGTGATGTCATGGTCAGCTGGGATGTTGTTGAAAACCGAGGAGCGAACACCTACACAGGGTCGAGGTGGAGGTTTCTGTTTTCTTTTGTTTGCCTGCTGCAATGATGCGTGAGTGTACAATCATGAGTGTTGTTGGCGAGGACAAAGGCACAACACACTATCGGGCTCGTCCGTGACACGCCTTTGAGATCAGACCCAGGTCGGCGCTTCGCGGCGTCCTGCCAGGACAGCAGGGCCGAGTGAACTAAAACGGGACATCTGGTGCCCCGGTTCTCCTCGCTCGTCCCTCAATCCCCTCTGTCGTGGCCTCGAAGCAGACCGCGCCACAGCACAGCAAGTCATCTGGTCTTCAGTCGGCTCCCATCTGTGAGTGCGTGGGGGCCCGACTGCAAACCGAGCATTGCGGCATGCAAGCAGCCTCCGCTACGTTCAAAAGGCTCAGCCCTGCTATCCTGCTCAATCTTTGGCTGGAAACTATGAGTGGATTGCCAGGGTCAAGGGGGGCGTCTCCATTTCAATTCATTGCATTGCATTGAGGCATTGAGAATCCGGCGTAACAAACTGACCACAGCTGATGGCGTACCTCTTCTCCATTTTGAATCGCTGTGGGGGAAATGGTGCCGACCGGAGGTTTGGCTTCTGGCAGCTCTGAACCGAGGCCGTGCCATGACTGCCCATCCTGCTGTCTCTCATACAACCTGGGTGGTGGGGAGGTGTGGTTGGTTGGTTGGTTGGTTTTTTGTGTGTGTGTGTGTGTGTGTGTGTGTGTGTGTGTGTGTGTGTGTGTGTGTGTGTGTGTGTGTGTGCATGCTTGTCTGTGCAGGACACGTGTTGGCACCTTTTTTGAGGTCCGATGCAGCTGGACCATTTCGACTGGAGACTGCAAATGACAGCAAGATGAATGAGCGTTTTTTAGGCCGTTGTTGTTGTTTTTTTTTCTTTTTTCGGGGAAGCAGCTTCGAACGGGGTCAGTGGTGATGGTCAGCTGGCGGAACGGTTCGGCGCTCTCGGGGGGGGGGGCGGCGTGTCTTCCATCTGGGGAGGCTTGCAGGCTGTGTGGGTAAAGAAGCTAAACCAGAGGACTCAAAGTGGGGCGTGCAAGCCTCCTAACACAAACACCCCCCCCCCCTCTGTGAAGTGTTAAGTGGCCGGATATGTACGCTGAATGGGACACAGGTGTCTGGGCCACTCTGTGTGCCTGGCTAGGGCTCCGTGTTTGTTTTCCCTCCGTAATGGCCCCCAAACTCTCGGCTGCAGCGCCACCAGAGCTCATTTGCTCTCAATGGGCCGAGGTGGAGGCCCTTTTATTATTTTTATATATATATCTATATTTTTGTATCGTACTGGAGTCATCCCATAACACGATGCCGAGGCTACGCACTGAGACCGCTGGGGATTTTTTATTCCTTTCTTGTTTTTTTTTTTTATCCCTTCGTTGCCTCTGATCTACTCCAGCAAACTGAGCGTTTGAAGTATTCAAGACTCTGGCTTTACTGGTGAGTCCTCAAAGTGCATGTGCGACAGGCAGCGGGCGAGCGAGATAGAGCTGGAGTAACGTGACTCCCACATAGTCCGCCACCTCTTCTTCTCCGTCCTCCACGGCCATGTCTCCCACTTGCCCCCCTGCGCACAGCCGTAGTCAGTGCTGATGTGACTGTGTCGAGTAACCGCCTAAAGATGCGGAGAGGGTTACGGAGGAGACGCACATTCACCGCCTCAATAACCCCATACTGCGCCTTCCCCAGGGAGCGCAGCAGGGTAAGGCAATGGCTTGTTAACCCCCCCCCCCCCCCTCCACCCCAAGCAAGCTCCCGTGCTTTGGCCAACGCTCCCTCAGCAGTGGTCTGAGTGATCGTGTGACCTCTCCAGATGGCCACGTCTGAGCGGCACCACGATAACATACAGTTAATATCTGGCCCACATAACCGCAGCAGAGACGGTTGGGACGGGAGGGGGGGGGGCTCCCTCCCAACCGTCTCTTTCGTTGCCACCCTCTGTGCTATTGTCTCTTATGGCCACTCCCGAGCAACCCATTTATATTTCCTCGTTTCACTCATCTTTTTTTTATAAAATTCCAGAATCCATTTCTTTTGTCCCCAAGCCCAACGGGCGAACGGCTAGAAAACGGTGTAGCAAATTAAATTTCGTCTCCCTCTTCATGCTCCCTTTGGACGTGGGCATGATGGAACAGTCAAAGGAGAACAAGGGCAAGGAAATCTGGAGGAAAAAGCCCATTTCCCATGCATTACTGTCTCTTTCCTCAGGGCACAGTGAGGTTACACCAACACCTCCATCGCCTTTTTTCCCTGTCTTTTAATTTTCTTTTTCTTGCTGCCTCCCCGTCTCGCTCTTGCTGCTGCCGTTGCTTCTCACGCAGCCTAACCTGAAGGTCTCTTTGCTCTTGCTACTGCCGCTAACGCAATCTGACCCAGTTGATTAGTTTGGGTCTAGTGAATCATTAATCGAGGTTATCTAACTGTTCCTATAATGATTCCGCTTTGCCTTGTGTGTCAGAGCCTCTATACGCTCGGAACTGAACAGGCCTCGTGCTTCTGGTTCTACACATTTTGTACTCTATCATAACAATCATGCAAAAAAAGGTAAACCCTGGAGCTGGACTACATGTTTAATAGGTGTGCCATGCGCTGTAATATGTCATTGTGTCAGAGCACAATACGAGGACTAAGTGCACTGAATGCAAATTAATCTTGTGGGATGGCAGCGGCTCAATAGAGTGTGGTTTTGGGGAAAGGAGGGGAGCAAAGGGAGGGACAGAAGGAGGGCTAATACCGGCGACTGAGAGGAGAATGAGAGAAAAGAGCATGTGAGGAGGAGGAGGAGGAGGAGGAGGGCTGTGGGATGTAGTCATCGCCGGGCCCATTCATCATGCAGTGCCTGCTGGGATGCGCTGGGGTCAGTCCGGCACAACACAATTACAGCCTGTTCTGGTGTGCTGTGCTCGGCTCCGCTGTGTTCCGACTGCTCTGTTGTCTTTTGTTGGATTCTCTCTGTTCTACCTTCCTCGGCTTCCCTCTCCCGTCCCGCTCTTGTGTGTGTGTGTGTGCGAGTTCCGTGGCAGCTCTTTCTTTCGCTACATATTTCCCAACTCTCCACTCGAGCCATTCCCCAAACGATGTTGAGGCGGTTCTTTTTGCGGGCAATGTCTCAATTAGCGGAACATTTTGTTGTGTCTTTTTGTCTGCGTCTTTGAGTGTTGAACTCCTTCTCTTTTGTCGTTTTGCGTGTGACAAAGCTTTATTCAGGGATGTTGTGTCATCCAGCGAGCAGCCGCGTTCTTTCATCCACGTCTGACTGGCTTGATTCTTGTGACTGACAGGCCGGGTTATAGCATGGGCGTGTGAGACTCTGGTAAGCATGTTGTTTACCCGGCCTGAAAGTCCTCTATGATCTACAGATGTCTGCAGGAAGCTGTAAATATCCGCTCTGCGCTGTTATGTCAGTTGAAAGCATATTGAAGTCTTTCTGCCGCCTATTTTGAGGCGGTCTGACGGTCCAAAATGAAAACGTCACGCAAGGAACCCGCAACATGGACGAGTGAAAATGACACATCACAGTACATTGCAGGACTTTGTGTTGTCACCTCCCCTGTACACGGGTAGATTGATGGATGGTCTGATTCCATCTTGCGCCTTGCTGCTTTATGGAACTTCATATTCGGTATTGTTTTTATACTTTGGCTGCAACTACCCTCTATTTGATTACTCATGAATGTGATTATGATTTATGTAAAACTTCCAAATGTATAAATGACGTTTGGCAGCTTTGCCGGAGAAATTGTTTGTTGTTGTTAGCAGCTCATTGTTTCATTTCATGTAGCATACTTGAGTTAAAAGCCCCGGCTCTGTGTTCAGATGTTTAGCGCTTGGCTTTTTAAATTAATTGCATCATACGCGGAAAGTCTTTATATTTTGTATTGTATCAAGCTGATTATAAAGAAATATTGTGCAGCCGAGGTTTCTTTGGGTTTCTTTTTTAAACATTATTCTTTTCCAAGCCTCTCATGTAATTTTGATAATTAACCTGCCAAAAATTAGTACTCAAAATGACAAATAATCGGTTTTCTATCGCAAATGTATTCTTGGCATGAACAAGCCATTTTAATAAGCAGCATTTGGACCATGGGGGGCTGTGTTTTTTTTTTTTTTTTTTTTTTTTTTTTCCTTTCTTGTCTAAGGCGGAAATTATTTGCAGTAGTTGCTGAAGGATTTTAGTCGTAACGAAACTGAACGCACCCAGAGGGCTCGCAAGTTCACTTGCATCGGGTGGCGACTTGGCTGACGAGGACTAATGGGAAGCCCAAAAAATGCACTGAAAAATGACAAACCTTGCCCAGAATATGCTACAGTTTAAAGTATGCAGCATCTGGAAAGAATCCGAAACAATGGATTGTCTTAAGCAGGCTCCATGTCAAATTACATGGATGCCTCTCGTTCCTGACTTCCCCCTGGTTCCGGCCTCCCGAGACGAGTGCGGGAGAAGGGTTGGATGACACGGAGGGATTGGATCGCTGTGTTTCCAATTGCAATTCATCCCAAAACTCTGCACTGAACCTCACACATACTAAAAACTTTTGGTGGAACGGCAGGATGAGGAAGGCGGGGGGGGCGTATGCTCATTCTAGTCATGTCAGCTGTGGATAGCCTTGACTTAATATTGGATTCTTATTGAATGATATCACTTGCACACGGTGCAGTGTTTCCTCTAGGTTTACGACCTTGCGGCGGCGAAATAGGCCGGCCGACGTGGGGAGGAGGAGGAGGAGGAGGGGGGGGGGACAGTAGTTGTTGCGGCCTCCTTTGCTCTGTCCGCTGGTTCTTCCATGATAAGGGAAACGCTGCAGTATAAAGGTCCAACGAACGGCATTGAACGCGCGCTCGTTGGCACCGACGAGGCCGGCCGTAGATTTCATTTGGCGGCTCTGCTATGATCAACAGATGAGCCATAAATCCGAACAGGCCTTCGAGCTCTCTGCACAACCTCCCAAACACGGACGTGCTCCGGGACGGGCGCGAGCAGCGTCTCGCCGTGACCGTGTGGGTTGCCAAGAACACCTGCTCGGCGCCTCCGCGGCCCGCAGACGCAGCGCTCGTCTGTCGTCGACTTGTCTTTTGTGGGCCCTAATGAAGCCGGCGAGATGTGGCGGCATGCCTCGCGTCTCACTCTTCGCCTAATTGCGTCGATGCGCAGGCCGATGTTGGGGCGGCGGTGGTTGATCTTCGCCGTGAGAGGAAAATGGCGGAGCCGCCCAGGGGATGCGGCACGGCTAATCAGACCCGCGTACGCTTCCAACGTAGGAGAGGTGAAGTGGGATGGAGCCACGGAAGAAAAATGGCTCATTGCTCCTATTTCTTTGTTTGTTTTTAAATGTTCAATCAATTAATACATTCAAATCTTTAAATGATGTGCCACTTAACATCAGCATCCTCTTTCTGTCGAGGGGCTGGGGCTGGGGCACTATTCATTACAGCCTGACATCTTACCCATCATGGAGAGTCTGGAATTTGTTTTCAGTCTGAAGGATTGGGTTTATTTGCAATGCTTGCAATTTCTTGCTCTCTCCCTCCAGCTACCATTGACAGTAATGTCCCCTCTGCGCCCTCCTCCTGTGACCTCGAAGTCATCTTTTTAAGGAGTGGTCAACCGGGGGGAGGGGGAGGGCTCAAACTGAGAATATATTAAGATTGCATTGTGTTCAGTCACGGTGTATTATGCCGGCATCTCATGCAATGTTTGATTACGTTTTATATTCCGATCCATCGTCAATGACGTCCACGGCCCTCGCGCCCCGCATTGACCATCGGCCCCCACGGGTACCGGGCCCCGTCGCCCGCCGTGCACGCTCCATCTGTTAGCCGAGGGAGCTCAGTCCTGTCGCCTGTGGGATGAAGTGCGTGGTGGAAACTCCTGTGAGGAATGCGGGGCAGATGCAGAGCCTGCGCGGGTTCAGCTGTTGCGCCCTGTGCCGACAGCGAGGCCACAGCTTGTCTCCGTCTCTGTTGTTGGAGGCGTTTTTATAAAGCGGGGGTGAGATATTTATGGCTTGATTTGCTGTGAGGGTTTCATGCCTCTTTAAATCAGAATTTAGTGTCACGGTGGTCCGTTTGTGTTTCTAAAAGATGCTTCTGACATCTTATTTTAAACTTTAGGGCTTGCAGTGTCATCTATTCTACAACAAACACAGACATGTTCTTCCCAAACAGGACACCTTAAAGCTCTTGCACGACACATTTTCTTAAATTCTCATTAGTGGTTATGGTTGTGTTGGTGAAGGGGGGATTCAGGTCAGCCCACTCAGACTGCCACCCAGCTGCCAGCAATCTCAATTTTCAAATCAAGCAAAATAGTCCAGTCACCAGATCCTACTGCGCCCTTCAACTAACTGCAACCACTCCGCCTGATAAAATAAACAGGATAAGAAACTAACAGTTATTGGAAATAAAATAAACTTTACAGGGCTTTCCCCTGATCCCTTTAGAGAGGGAAGGTTCAACCTGTGGTCATGAGGAAAGGGGATCGCCTCCACCAGCGTAATGTCCCACAGGTCACTTGCTCTCAAGTGACGTGGTACCAGATGAGCGGAGCTTCGGGTGGCGAGACCGCCTCGGCGTTGTCTCCTCTGCTGCCTCCGCACTTTCCCTCACGCGCTTCGTTATGTTGGGACGGGGGGAGGGGGGGTGGCTTCCCCCTTCCACAATGGAATCCACCCATCGTTCCCGTCCCTCTTTGCTCTCATCAGCTGCTGGCTCTAATTAGATGAGGGTGATTTCAATAAAGTTACTGAGGTCCTCACTCCACTAGTTATATTAACACTCAGATTCCTGCCTTGGAGTCGCCAGTCTGTCCTGCGTCTTTCACCGGGTTGGGGGGGGGGGAGGCAGGCAATGCTCTTCTCTTCATCTGTGTAACCTAGTTACTGAGGACCAGCGGGGGAGGCCAATCAATTAATGAACAAAGGAGCCCGCTCAGTGAGGAGCGGCGCGAGTCTGGGTTTATAAACGGGGCGCTCGCGAAACACGGTCGCTGTCAATTCGGTGCTCATCTGATGGATGTTGTTTTGCTTTGTTGTTTCTATGAGCATCCCTTTTCCAAAGAGCCTGAAGCCGGTGGATCCTGCCGCATTACCCCGGCGACTCTAGTGGATAATTAGTAGCGGAAGAACTTAACATGGAGCATTCCAGGTAAAATACTTGACAAAAGTCCCTCGTCTGATGTTTGTTTACATTATTCCATTAAAAAAAATGTATTGTGCTTTGATTGGCCTGTTTTGATACCCTTGCTCTGACCACCTTTTTGTATCTTTGGTTCATGCCCCTAAAGAAAAGGGAAAAACCGGTGTCGCTGGCTTTGGGTGTTGATCCCCCAACTTATTGTCGAATGGCTGCACAATCAAACCCTTAAAGGATTAACGGTGAAGGAAGAAGGTGGATTGGAACATTTTGAATCGTCATTGTGTTTAAACACAATGCGATGAGGGTAAACGGACCGGGGCATTTTTCTGCCCCAGTGAAACGGGAAATGTGACACATTTGGTATGTAACGTCAAAGATGAGATGCCCATATTCGGTCTCTCATGGCAACGGGCAGATTTGAATAGGCGGGGCTCTTTGGTCCACCTGTGCTCTGCCACTATCCTTCCCCACTTCCTTATCCTTCTCTTTTCTTAGTACCTCTTTTCATCCTATTTAATCCTCGTTTTGTTTCCCTCCGCACCCCTTAGTCTCCCCCGCTTTCCCCCTCATTCTCTTATCTTTTTCTCCCGGTCCCTTTGTCATCACTTTTTTTTTTCTTAATCCGGCTGTCTGTCCCAAGTGTTCTCCTCCCTGGAGTTTCCAGCTCTGCCTCCCTGTGTGTGAGATCAGGCAGCAGGCTGTTGTAACAAGCTGTTGAATAATGTAAGCAGCGCGGGGCCACAGGCCAGAGTTTCAGTTAACCCTTCTGATCTCTGATCACACAGCGGGTGAGGCCGCCTCGTCATCACTGACAGCTCGACAGTCGGGCGAAAGCAGCCCGGAGGCCTTTTTGCTTCCGTCTTCCTCCAGTACTCTTGCCTAAAAGCTAGATCCCCCCCCCCCTCACTCCTCCCATCCGGTCCCATTGTCGCGACCTTTGTAAGCGGGAACACGGTGAGCGGCTCCATCCTTTTGTTATTCCAACACTGATGTATAATTAAAGGGTTAGAAAAGGTGATGCTGAATAATTGATGTTGGAGTAAAGATGTCGAGGCATCCTGAACTTTATCGTTCTCTGTATTTTTACCTGCACTGCAGATAAAAGATTTACTACGTTGGCTTCTTTCCGGTCATCTTGTTCAGTCGGCACCGGTTCATTGTGTTGGCGAGCCCCCCTCATCTGACAAAGGGGCCATTTATACTGCTTTCATTCCTCTCTTTATTTCATCTCTGTGTACAAACGCAAGGCCGCGGACTAGAACAGCCGCATTAAATCCTCGACAACAGTCGGGCTTGTGCTCTTGTTATCAATATGTAACTTGAGTTGTTGTGTGTTTTTTTTTTCTGTCTAAAAGAAGAAAAGGAAAAAAAACTGCAGCCACCACGAAAGCTCATTAACCCTTTGTAATCAACACCGATTCTGCTCCCCTTAAGTGCTTCTAGTTAACTGAGCGCCTCCATAGAGGCTACGATGTATTGATCTGCTGGAGCGATTAGAAGTTTCCCTTCAGGGGGTGAAGGGAAGCGCTGGGACGGGCAATGAGAAGGGTCTTCATGGCTGGATCAGCTTACTACTTCCTACCCCCACACACCTGTTCCTGCCAACAGGGAGGAAAACAACCGCTGTGTGTCTGTGTGTGCGCCTGGCCCGGGAGGCGAAGCGAGTGATAAATGTGTTGCATCGGGTTTATGGTCACTGACGATGGCAGCTGGTCATTGACGGGTGGCGGGAGACAGATTTTCCATTTGGATCTGGCTAACGCGCTACTAGCCTGCTTTTCGGTTAGGCTGTCTGCACCCAGAGCCCACCGCCGGGCCACGTGCAGCCAGCAACACGTGTGTTTGTGTTTTGTGTGCGCACGGTGATATTTAATCGCTAACTCTTATGGCTTTCCTTGAACTTACAGAAAAAGCATGGCTCTCCTCCCACATAAATGCACCTCTCCCCCGCTCCCCTCCGGCCGCTTTCCCTCGTGAACTAACGGCTTCGTCTCAAAGAGTTGTGTTCCATGGACTCACGCCTTGCATGCAGCGCCGTTGAGGCTTGACCCCATGCACGGACCACAGTTACCCCCCCCCCCCCCTTCTGTAAACGTGTGTGTGTGTGTATGGAGAGACACGGTAGAACCCACAGCAGCTGTAGAGGCGGCAGCGAAGGGAGGAAATGGGAACAGCCAGCACAGTAGACGGAGCCCAGATAGACCTGTCAGCTCCGGGACTCCCACCCATCTCTCACCCCCCTGGTCCGGGGCGAGGATGGCGATGGAGCGCCGTGTGTGTGTGTAACACGGGGACATTTTGGGAAGGGCTCTGAACTGATAGTGATTGCATTAGTTTGAACTACATCTCGGGTTAGTGATTAGTAGATAAAGCCTGACAGCAATTACCGGCTCATGGCTGTGGGGGATGGGTCCGCATCCGCACATGTACCAACGGGCTCCGTCACGTTTTGGGAACCGAGCGTTGAAAGTCCTGCGGCTAATTCCCTAATGAGGTTGAGGTGCGACCTAGTCACTTCAGGACGCTAACGTCGTTGCGTTGAAGCCATTCCTGTGCAGGGTTTCGGTTTGGGATTGATGCCTTGAGTCTTTATTTCCCCCACTTCTTTGTGCTGCGAGGAAGCGTCTCCATAGCAGGCATTGCATTTTCGTCTCATTGCACTGTTGAACTTCCGTGTTGGTTCAGATTCTCCGACAAGCCTTCGGCAAACAAACGATGTCTTTAGCAGTGGCTTTCTCTTCACTGCCGAACGCCCCGGGCGGCAGGCGGTGAATGTGCAGTTCCTTCCCGGTGGCCTTCACGCTAGTGTCCTTTTAACGCACACAGATGCTCATTTTACTTTTTCAGGCAAAAAGAACCGATTCAGGCCTTGATTTGATGATTGACCGTACTGTGATATTTCGGCATCTACTTTTTTTTTTATTTAGAATATTCCGTTCAACCTCGTAATCTAGTTTTAACAAGATAACGCCAGCTCTTGAACTATCAGGATACAGGAGTCATTAACAATGATCACACACAGCTCTGCTCTCAATTTAAACCCCTTCTGAAGATGTATGAGAGAAAGTATGAGTGGTTGAGCAAAAAGAATGGCGCTTAGTTTAAAAAAAAAGAGCGCAGGTTTGCAATAGGATTCATGATCGGGAGTGTAATTGGTGTTACTGCGATAAACTAATCATAAGGCGTTTTCACACATTTATGGCCACGCAGAGTGCACACTTGACACGTGGGCCGTTTTGTTTATGTAAAACAAACCGTGCACACACACGCGCACACACACACACACACACATACACACCTTCTAGCCATTTCTGTTTTTCCTAATGAGTCTTTGAAAGCAAGCCGCTGATTATGTGCACGTTTTCATGCAGGAGGAACAATCGTGTCTGTTTTGATCTCGCGGGCAAAAACACAGGCGGCGCAACACGATCTCCTCTCTTGTGTCAGCTATTCTTCCGCGCCGCGATATTCCCATGGGAACGCTTTTCTGCTGCGCGAATCGCAGTCGGATCAGTGCGGGCGGTTTCTTATCTGGACATGAAAGAATGGAAGGTGTTTAAAAAAACAACAAAAGAAACGAAGGGAAAGAGGAGGCGGGAGGCAGGGCCCCCTCGGGAATGATAATACCTCTGGATCCAGCTCATCATCATTTCATGAGCGGGTATCGCACTTCTCCCCATTATACCCACAGATACTTGCCCTGCTCGGCAGTTTCCCCTTCAGCCTCGCCCAGATTGATTGGGCAGATTGGGCCGTTGTGTTGTTTACGTGCGGGCAGCAGCCCGGGGGGATTTTATGATTAGTTTGATAGTTTTCTGTTCTTCATCTGCGGTCGTCATCACAAGCGTTGTTGTTGTTGTTTTTGACGGCATCTCTGGTTCGAGGCGGCTCAGCAGGTTTGTTATTGCCGTTCCGCTGCAGGTGTAAAAGGCCTAATAAAAACTGTTGTGCTTTAGTCGGAGGTTCTGTGCGGCTCGGGAGTGGCTTCCTCAGTTGATTTTGATCAGCGGTGCGAAACCACACGGACAAGTACGGAGATCTCCATCCGGCCCGTTCCCCTCCGGATCCCCGGGAACTCGCGCGTCTGCCCGCACGCCGCCGTGCCTTTTTTTATTAACAACAACTTGAGTGATGCCCGTTGTCCGTATAAGGAGTCCCAATGGAGACATTGTGCTGTCCGCCACGGTCCCCTTGTCCTTCAACCCGCGCGCCGAGATGACAGTAGATAAACAACGTGAACAAACAGTCACTCCCACCAGCATTGATCCGTCTCGCTCGCCCCCCCTCCCCCCCTCCTCCTCCTCTCACCAGCAACGCCACATTGATTCCACCTACACTCAATTTATATGAAAGCCCCCGTGCCCCACCTCCCCGTTCGTCCAGCACTGGCAAAAATGATAAATGACCAACCGCTTCCTCGCCGTGCCTTTACGTTGGCTGTCCGAGGCACTACAAGCCTATTTCTCCTGTCGGAGGTCCAATAGGCTGAAAGACCCCTTTTTTCCTCCCATGTGTACCCTTAAAAAAAAAAAAAAAACATAGTTTTTTGAGGGAACAGCACGGAGGTTATTCATTGCCTCTGGCCCTCCCTATAATTCCACGCACGAACACGCTCATGTCGAGCCTGCGCGACATCCATATCCACGATGGCACGCCACCAAAGAGGAGCAGTGGAGGAAATGATTATGTATTTTCACTTGCTCTCACCGTAGGATCTGCTCTCCTGTGGCTTCCGGCTAATAGTCTGTGATGCCACTCAAGCAGGAAATCATATGCAGAGCCTCCAAAGTGGGGTCAATTATTTCTCATCCTCTTGATTAATCCGTCCACTTTGTAGCAGCGTGAATGAGATTGCAGTTAATTCAGACAGTGACGCCCGTTTCCGTCTCGTCGTTTCAGATTCCTGCGTTTGTTTTTTTTTTTTTTTTTACCGATGTGAAGCATACGAAAGACGTTTTTGTAATTATTTTTACAGATCCAGTGTCCCTATGCTTGTAAATGGGACACACGCTGTCTATAAATAGACATCCTGTGGTAGCTGGCTGCGGGTGGGTATCACCGGGAGGGGGGCGAGGGGGGGCATATGTGTATGCGCTGCTTTTTGTCTGTGCTGCGTCGAGGTGATCGAGGCTATTGATGGAGGTGTCGGATCCGGCTCTCGCCACTGTACCCCACCGCCCGGAGGAGTAATACCGCTGAGGAAAGTCTCCATTTCACATCTCTGCACCGTTGCCTAATGACCCTTCCTCGCTCCCTCCCACAGCTCCTCCGCACACCGCGAGCCAATCCGTCTCACAGTTCCTGGCGAGCTCGCAGCGCATCCCGCTTCACATCCCCTAACCGGGGAGGACGGCAGCTTTTGGGAGCGTGTTCTAAAATGAAAAAGAGTTGGAGAGCGTCATGTATATTTTATTCTCCACCCTGTGTCTTTGTTCTTCTCTGTCCTAATTGCCCCCCCCCCCCGCCCCGTAGGGTGACTGTGACGTGCCATTGTGCCTCTGCCTGCATCACGTTGTCTCCGTAGAGGATGATGTCCGTGCTGATGGGATCTGACAGGATCTCCTGTAATAGAGGTCTACGGGTGGGCTCTCCCTCTGTCAATATCAGCCAGCAGTGTTATAGAAATGTCCACATCGTCTCCCAATTGTCACTGAACACACTTTAGCTGGCGTCCCGTTCGTTTCAGAATTGTTCTTGGGGATAGATTTCACTCCCTTGTCTGAATTGGAAGACGAGTCTCTGCCGCTTCGTCCCATTACTGTGTCGACGAGTAACCTCAATATCCTTTCAATGGCGGCATAGCTGAGGTCTCCAAGTAGGGCCTTGAGATGTGATTGGAGGGGCTGCGGGTAAATTGAGGAAAAGCATTTTTCTTCTGTAAAATTACCCCCAGTCTTGGGAACAGAAAATTGAGTTTGTGAAAAATGATAATTTTGGTAATCTAGCCGTAGGGGGGAATGTTCTGAAAGCCACTTCCTACAGAATCTGCGAGGGCAAAGCGGTGTCCGTCTCTCTCTAGTCCGCTGTCCTTCACGCGGCGCCTTGAAGGGAATTGATGAGACGGAGGGAGAGTGAAGTGTCGGTGTAAATGTTTGCAAGCAAAAATGAAGCGGCCCGCTCAGGCTTTCAGATTGGCCGAGCGGTGGAGTAAGAATACGGCGCCGCGTTGCACGCCATTTCATGGCCTAAAGCCTTCAATCGCAGCCACAATGAATGCATGAAATGGAAATTCAACTTTCAGATTGATTCTATATTGATGAATGCCACGGCTGGCTTAAGGAAAGTGTGTGTGTGTGTGTGTGTGTGTGTGTGTGTGTGTGTGTGCGTGTGTGTGTGGGCGACGAACTGGCAACTGACTTTTAAAATGTCACCTTTTTATTCTCCATATACTCCATTGTGCCTGTTTGTTGCTTAAGATTTGCTTCAGCAGAAGTATAAAGTGCCTTTTTGAAGTTTTAATCGCAGCACACGGTGGGGAACGCCAGCACACAGTGGCACCATTTTGTATCGAGGCGAGAGATATAGAGACGCATCGCCGTTCCACCTCCTCGCTCTCTCTCTCTGAACACACTATTCGCCCTCATCTCTCCATTGTGTCTTAATCCCTTCAAGGCATCGCTCACAGTAACGGAGCTGGCGAGCACATTAGTTACTGTTTGCAGCGTTGTGATTAACAGGATTACAGGATTGAGGATTACACTGGTGTCATTCTTACCCATTCTTGACCTTGACCCCCACGGCCCTCGTGTGCAATTCCAGCGGTCCGACCGGAGTTGTTTGTCTTTTGTGAGGCCCGACTGTTTGCGCGAAAGATCAGCGTTATTTGCTCAGGAATGAAACCCAACGGATATTTTGTCGCTGGGAAGTTTGGCCTCGCCTAACGAGTCTCTCTGGGTTCCGTCTCCGCTCTGGCGAATTCGATTCAACGCTCGCACAGGCAGCAAAGTGACGGCGGCGGCAGCCTTTTGATGAGCATCCTCATGGATTACCGCCCTCCCCTCCATTTCCTCTTCCTCAGTTTCGCCAGCGTTTCCATGGAGAACGTGCGGTTGCCATGGTCCGGGGCGATTGAACACAGAGGGTCATCGTTCTGATCGGGGAGGTGGGGTGGGGGGGGGGGCGCAGTGTGTAACACCGTCGGGTCCTGAGGGTCTCGGTGGAGGGGGGGGGGGGTGTCCAGCTCTCCTTTTTTAGAAGCTTTTTTGTCGGAGGGATCACCCTGAGTGTGCTCGGCGGTGTTAATGTACTGACTCCCCTCACAAGCTCTTGGCCACTTCACACTTTAGAAGTGCAACAGCAGGGGGAGGTGGGGGGGGCGGGGGGCGAAGGGGACGCGTGAGAGTGCATATGGCCGACCTTAGCGCTGTTTATCCAGGGAGTTGTTGCAGCTGAGGCTCCGTCCCCCTGCTCCTCCTCGCCGTCTCATTAATCTTAGCAGCGGGGGTTCCGGCCCGCTTCCCGTGATGCAGAGGGAGCAGGTTTCAGTGACCACCCACCCCGAGGAAACGCATTAGCCTGTCCTCTCAGGCATCACCTGCCATTGTTTATGCCTCCGCTTCGTTCCGTCGTGGTCTTTCAGCTGCTGGAAAACCCAGAGGGGACGGTTTTAATTGATGTTTTTAAAGCCGCAGGACGCCACGGTCGCCTCAGGGGGACGTTTTCTCACTCATTTCTTCCACCAATCTTTTTCTTGAGCTTCGGTAGTTGATTTTCCCTTGTTCCTCCCTTTTCCACTCAAGTGACGTTGTTTTTTTTTTTTCTTTCTCCCCCCCCCTCGTTTAGGCCACGTGTGCGGATACAGAGCTCGTATTCGGTCAGAGCCTTTTCCATCTCGGAGAAGGAAAAGATGGGTTCAGATCAGATCCGCACTGGTCTCCATCTGCCTCTCCCCCTTTTATGCATGAGTTAAGACACTGACTCTCCTTGGCAGACGTGGGTCTCGTACGCAAGGTACAGAGCAGCCGAAAGGTGCGTACTGTCTGCCGGCTTCACCTCTCATCAGCCACGCATGAAATATTCATGTCGTCTTTTCCTCCTCTGTATTTTTGCATCAATTACTGTGGAGGGAGGCGCAGGGAGATGTTTTGTGGTCGTGTGCCGGCTCCTTCTCAGGTATACATGGCACAGAAAGCAGAAGAGCCATTAGGTGAGACATTTGAGATCCATTAGCCGTTATTCTCTCATGTCAGTGCTGTATCCTGTTCTCCATTATAGTCTAATGTAATGTGCTCTATTCAGTGGGCCCGATCTCAAAGCTGTAGTTTCACACGCGAGGCCTTGCGCTTTCCATCTATTTGTGTCGGCGGCGTTCTTACTCCCCCTCTCAGGCTGTCACATTCTCCCTCCCTCCCTCCCTCCCTTCTCTCGGCTGAAGTTCTCCGTGTCAGTCTGAAGGTCAAGATCGGGAGGCGTCGTCACCTCTGCGAATCGGGCCAGAAGGGAGGCTTTCTGTGCCTCCGCCGTGTTTGTGTTGTTCGCTCATTTAATCTGCTCTCAAGGCCCTTTCAGGGGCGTCATTAAAGTCACGGCAGAGCGCCTTCTCCCCCTGCAGGGCCAGATAACGCGCCTTCGTTTGGATTAATCATTAACTGAAAATAACTTCCAAAGACGGTCCGTTACCTAGACAGACACGAGCTCGGCGAGACGTGTTGGAAATCATTATTGGATTATTAATGGCGTGATCTCGTACATGCGCACAGGAGCGACGTTACTTATTCATGTTTGGGTGGTTTCGCACCCTTCCACTGAGACGCAGCACTGGTTGCTGGAGATTAGGTTTAAAGACGCATTCTGCGCATTTGGTCAGAAAGTTGGTTGACAAACGAGGTAGTTTGGAAACGATTCCAATTTTACCAGACTAGTTACGGACAGAAGTATCAATGATGAGAGATGATGAAGAATTGGACCGCAGGCCCTTGGTGTCTTGTAGTTTCTGCTTTTCGCGACACTGTATGCAGCAGTAGTCACTTCCTGTGGCTAATCACACTTTGATATGCAACGACACGAGCCCCGGCTCCCTCGGCAAACAAACAAAAGAGGGGCCGCGAGGATCTTTCTTTTTTTTTTTGTCTGCTCGGCTGCGATAGCGCCTCCATCCGCCCACCGGCTTTTCACGGCCTCCCATTGCATTAACTCCCCGTAAAGAGCCAACTTGGACACGACTCAGAGAAAAGTGTGATTTCTCTCGCGGAGATTTAAGGCGTCCTCTTAAGCTTCGCTGGGAGGCCGCAGAGGGGCGGAGCTCCTTGCCAGCAGAACGCTGACCTTGATCACAACATGCGAGCGGCGTTTATCACAAAGGAAATATTGAGTTCACGTGAACGATGAGGATCACCTACTATGGTCTGAAGTTTATGTCTTTTGTGAACAAAATGAATTATTTATTGATTGTAATGCATCAGATGGATGGTTGCAGCCCCTCCGATCTACTGGGCCAGCACAATAGTCTGTTTTTTTAAGATGTTTTTATTGTTACTGACCTGTTAATTAAACTGTGGTTTCGGGTGTTACTAATAAACCCTCACGATGGCATTATTAAATCTATTTTAGGGCTGATTTGTGTCCGAGTCTTGATGGCTGGTGGTCACTGTTTAATGCCTTTGGGTTAAGAAGGTTTTTAACGGGTTCATTGTGTGTGTGTGCGTGTGTGTCCACCTCAATACCTCTGCAGCCTAATGGACGAAGCATTTTCATGCAAAAGTAATGATGCACCGTGTCGTTTCTCCAACGCGCCTCTAAATGGAGAAATGATGCATTTGTAAGTGGCAAGTTCACACCGTTCTCTTCCTGCATTGTGTACTTTTCTCACTGGGCTTGGGGGAGCTAACAGGCTTCTCTATTACAATAGTCTGCAGAGGTTATGGCGACGTATAGGGACTGTGATAAGGCGCAGTAATGGATCCCGAGTCCGTCTGTCACTTTCATCCACTGCTCTTCTCCAGACTGTTCTGGAGACTTCTGAGGATTTGAAGGAAATGGGAGGCGAGTGTCCCCGCAGGTGATGGCTTCACTTGCATGTAGTCGCACAGTCCAACTCAACCAGGGGTGGGCTCGCCCTCGAGGCCTCGTTGTCACTCACTCTCTGCCTATTGATTGTGTGGAGGCTGCGTGAGCTAGATTATCTTTTTATGTCTTTGTGTGTGTGTGTGTGTGTGTATGTATGTGCATACGGGTTAGGAGCGTGTGTGTGTGTGTGGGGGGAGGCAGGGGGGGAATTAGCAGCTCCATCTCTATGTAGGTGAATGCAAGGACTACTTAAGGTTGAACTTTTGTGTTGGCACTGGCAGTACACGCACGTCTCCCACTCACAGCTAAAGCCACACAACAAAAGAAATCCATTTGCCCTTTTGTTCCATAGGTGCTGCTGCTGTTCTTCAGATTTTGACATGTTCTCCTGTCTCGCTGTTTTTCTAGGTGAGGGGATTCGACCTTAATGGGATGGCACTGCTGAGATGACCTGTACGACATTGCTTCTCTCAAGAGATCATTCTTCAATCAAAAGAGCGGCGCGCCATCCGACCGGGACGCGGGCGGCAGGTCCACATGATGGACAGGTGATGGAGTCTTCCATCATCTTTCTCCACCAGTGAGCCGGCCCTCCCTCTGCGGCGGAAGTGTGTTCCAGCGGTCCAAGGCCCCCCAGTCCTCTGCCATGGTGACATAAGCCATGCTGCAACATGAGGGAGCGCCAACGTGAGACCGTCTCGTTTCTTTCTCCAGTAGCTGCCGCAGCTGCTGCTTCCGCGCCGCCTGCGTTCCGCTCGACCACCGGACTGACTCTGCTGTGAATAATCCCCCCCGCTCGCCGTTTTTCCAGCCCCACCGAGAGAGGCTGTCCCCGTGTTGCTGGGCCAGCGGGGCGGGGCGGCGTGAGACGATGCTGGGATGCGTGACACGCCTCCGTCGGCTGGTCCGTCTCCTGCCCCTGCAGACCTCGCTCCTCCTCCTCTTCCTCTTCTGCACCGTCAGCGTCTTCATCTCGGCCTACTTCCTCTATGGCGTCAAGCGGGAACTGGAGCCGTCGGGAGGGGGCGTGTCCGGCGCCGAGGGGGCGTCCGCGGACTCCGACGACCCGAGGGCCACTCCGGCGCGGCTGCTGCCGCTGCGGGGCGTCCCGGGGGGCCCCGGGGTGGAGCCCGGAGGGGCCAGGACAGATCCTGTGGTTCTGGTGTTTGTGGAGAGCCAGTATTCCCAACTGGGTCAGGAGATCGTGGCCATCTTGGAGTCTGGCCGGTTCAAGTACCGGACTGAGATCTCTCCCGGTAAAGGCGACATGCCGACACTGACGGACAAAGACAGAGGGCGTTTCACACTGGTGATTTATGAGAACATTCTCAAGTACGTCAACTTGGACGCCTGGAACCGAGAGCTGCTGGACAAATACTGTGTGGAATACGGAGTGGGCATCATTGGCTTCTTCAAGGTTAGGACAACAGCACACTCCCTCCCTCCTCTCACTAACACCTTCTGCCCTGTCCATCTGGCTCCTCCGTCTCTAAGGAGATGGGATTCACAGGGTTTAGATGTCCTCCGTCTTTGTTGCACTTTTTCCTCTTATGCTGTGTGTATTTTTTTGTTCATCTTTCTTCAGCAATGTGGTGACCCTCACTCTTTCCCAGTCTTTCTCTTTTTGTTTTAGTTCCTAGAGAGAGCGGTTTACTGAACCTCTGTGCTCCTCCATATTGCTCTGTCTCCCTCCCTCCCTCCCTGCCAGTAATCCTCAGCTGAGCCCGTTTGCCTAAAGGCCGCTTTTCAGGTCTTATGGTTTTGATGACGATCTCTGAGCCGTGGAAAGAAAATGGATAGGGATGTGGAGGCATGGATGGTGTTGCAGCGGTATTAGGGGTGTAGGTGAAGGTCAGAAATGAAAGCCTGGTGGGATTTACCAGCTATTGAGAGGAGGAGGAGGAAGGGTGTGCATCCCGATGAAGTGGTCGCACAACGCTGCTGCTGAATCTGAACCAATCTGTTTGCAGCAGAGCCCAACGGGTATACTAACATATCAACATGCTTTGATGAGAAACGAGGGTTACTAAAGAGAAAAGAGAGAGTTTGAAGGTAATTAAGAGACAGCGTCACCGTACAATTGGTTGTTCAACTCTGTTGCCTTTGGTTCATCACAATTCATTTACACACTAATTAAAGGAGTAAATGGTTTACTTGATGAACAGGGTTTAGGTTAACTCGTATGTTCAGTTTGGGATGCTGAGACCTCGCAGCCTCTTTTAGTAGCAACAAGAAAAACACACTGACTTTGTTAACACACCTCATTTTTCTAGAATGACTAAAAACATGGTTTAGAAAATGACAAGTTATTTAAAAACATAGGTTCTCATATGCTCCCTATTGGTGCCAAACTAAGTCTACTTGGATTTCTGTTTTTAGTGTTTAACAGTTTAAGTGTAGGTGTTTGCAGTGTTAACAATACGTTATGGTAATTTGCCTCCTTGCCCTTTCTGTTTTGGGACTTTATAAGGTTTGGATAAAATACAAAAACACACCATTTTTTTCCAATTAAAGTGTTCGAGAATACTTGAGAATATCTGGTAAGGTTTGGGATTTTTCAAATATCAGGGTTTGTCAGACTACAGTTAATCATTTTAGTTTTTTAGCTTTAAAACTCGCGTAAAAGTGCAGGAGAAAGTCTGGCGTGAACCTGCGGCGGTGGGGGATGTGAGCGATTTGGAGACTGACACATTACACAGGAGACGTTTCCATGAATAATCACTGAACCCCTTTGACTTTAAATCTTAGAGGACGCAGCAGGAGGTCATTCATTTTGACTGCAATCTCGGAGCACAGCAGATTGAGCGTAGCAGGTAGAAGCTGCCACATGCCTTCGCGTCTGAGTAGGCCTGACATCCTTCATTTCACACACGATTGGAGGAATCGGGGAATTGTATCCAAATACATTTCTATCTTCATCACTCTGGTGTATGGAGAGTCTCTGATTTCTCTCTCTCTCTCCCCATCAGGCCAATGAAAACAGTCTACTCAGTGCACAGTTGAAAGGCTTCCCTCTCTTTCTGCACTCCAACTTGGGTCTGAAGGACTGCACTGTCAACCCCAAGTCCCCGCTGCTCTTCATCACCCGCTCGGGGCAGCCGCTGCCGGGCCCCCTCCCCGGGGACGACTGGACCGTCTTCCAGTCCAACCACTCGACGTACGAGCCCGTGCTGCTGGCCAAGACCCAGTCGGCCGAGAGCATTGCGTCGATGGGGCAGAACGCGGCGCTGCTGCCGTCGGTGGTGCAGGACCTGGGGCTCCACGACGGCATCCAGAGGGTCCTGTTTGGCAACAACCTGGTCTTCTGGTTGCACAAGCTGGTGTTTGTGGACGCCGTGGCCTTCCTGACGGGCAAGAGGCTTTCGCTGTCCCTGGAGCGCTACATCCTCGTGGACGTGGACGACATCTTCGTGGGCAAAGAGGGCACTCGCATGAAGGTGCCTGATGTTAAGGTGAGTCTTTGCACCGTTTTTTTTGGAGTGGAGGTAAACGAAAAAAACAAAAAAAGCATTCGTCAGAATGGAAACCCAACCTGTTGATGTATTTTTCCAAGGGTTCTTTAGATGTAAAAAAACAAATGCCTCACACATAGAACGCCGCAACCTGCGCCAGTCACGTCAAGAAATACCTGTCTGCCGCTCCTCTTCTCCCTTTCAATGCGTCCGTCCCGACGGGCCGCTCAAAGCTGACAGGCCCCGCTGCTCCCGCTGTCACAGAAGCTCCACGGCAATGAATATTTCAGGGGACCCAGAGAGACACAAAGAATGTTCAAAAGGCCCCTCAGCGCAGAACAGACCCCCCCACCTCTCACATCTGATATAAAGAAAAAGAATGGCAGAGCAACAGCGAGTTTAAGGAACAAATCGCAGCCTGGCACGACGGAGAAACGGGGCGAGCGCGAGAGGGGGGCGCGCTCGCCCGCTAGCCTCCTCCAGCCTGAGAGATCAAATGAAACAAACGTCGAAATCAGAGGAGAGAGGAAAAAAAAATATCAAACGGAATGAAGGCGCGCAGGGAGGCGAGCGGGACGGGCTGTTGGATGTTTACCGCGTGAAACCTGCGGACTGAAATATGCACGTGGGCACGCCGGCGCTCGCGCTGCCTCCTCAATGCGCTCGTGCACCGGTGTGAGCGGAACGTGCGCTACTGACTCACCCTGCTTTCCTCCCACCGCTGCAGGCCCTGCTGGAGACGCAAAGGGAGCTGCGCACCCATGTGCCCAACTTCACCTTCAATCTGGGCTTCTCAGGGAAATTCTTTCACGCCGGTAAGATGCAGCCCTCGATGACGGGGGGGTGTATTGTTGCCGTTGATTCAAGCAGAAACGGATAACACCGGTTCAGGTTTTGATTCGCGATGATTTAATTTCTCTACTCTGCTTCTTACCCTTTGTGCCCTGACTCGATTTCTTCTGCTATTAATCGCCGACATGTTTCTCTCTCTCATATCTGACTTTCATTTCCTCCCTGATCCCGTCTCACCTCTGCCTCGTCTTTGTCACTGTCACTTCTGTATCTCCTCCATTTCCGGTTTTCCATCCACCTCCCTCCATGTGCTGTCTCTGTTGGTCGTGTCCAGGATCTGACGAGGAGGACTTGGGAGACGACCTGCTGCTTTCCTTCGTGAAGGAGTTCTGGTGGTTCCCCCACATGTGGAGCCACATGCAGCCCCATCTATTCCACAACCAGTCCGTGCTGGCCGAGCAGATGTTGCTCAACAAGAAATTTGCCATGGTGAGTTACACGGGGGGAGGGTGGGTTACATCTTTGGGTGAGGGACCTAATTTTTTTTTACCAGCTATGATCAGTAAGATTTGGCTGTTTTGACAATGCCTCTGGTTACCAAGGTAACAAGTTTAGCACCACAGTAAACACTGCTGCTTTGTAGACATACAGGATGAGCATCTGGTGGATCTGTTTGCTGTGCAGCTCCAACAACGCCATGTTGTTTCATTTCCAGTGAAAAACATTTGTAACTGATCTCCGATTTGGTGCTGCACACAACGGCAGGTCACTGAGAGTTAGCTCGCTCAGGCCGGAGTGTGTAATATAACCGCTCACTGTGTCGGCTCTTCCTTGTTCCTTTCCTTTCCTTGGACAAATATAAAAAGAAGGGAAGAAAAATGACATTGGCTTTTTTTTTTTTATCCTGTGCTTTGCCAGAATTAGCATTAGAGTGAGAAACTGTCGTTTTCTTGTGAATCCTTTTGTGTAAATGTAGGCAATAAAAATATGGCACGGAGAGAGACTTACTGAGCGTTAATTCATTAAATGGCTTTAGTGGGAAATATCCTGACCACAAACGTTTTTCATTTCTGGGCGTTTGGATTTCATAAAAACCTGAAGGATTATATTCTAGCTTTCATAAGCCGGGAACATAATGCCTTGAACTTTTCATTCACTTGCTCTTTTTTTTCTTTTTTTTTTCTTTCCTCTTGCCTCACAACGCTCACTCGTGTCTTTCCGCCTCCAGGAGCATGGGATCCCCACTAACATGGGCTACGCGGTGGCCCCCCACCACTCGGGCGTCTACCCGGTGCACATTCAGCTGTACGACGCCTGGAAGAAGGTGTGGGGCATAAAGGTGACCAGCACGGAGGAATACCCGCACCTGAAGCCCGCCCGCTTCCGCCGGGGTTTCATCCACAGCGGCATCAGCGTAAGACCACTTTCCATCCACGTCCGTTATCTCGTTACCTCCGGCCTGTTGCTTTTCCTCCACTTGTCTCCTGAACGTCCATTATCTTTTCAGCTAATGATCCCTTTAAGGGTTCTTCTTTCTCCATCAACATATGCTGCCCATCGTCGGTGCATTAACTCGCCAGTCTCCACCGTCTCCAGTTCTTTTGTACTTATCCGTCTCTCGTTTCTCTCCTGTCCATCATCCCGCCTCCGTTTTTCTCGAGTCTGGTCCCCGGAGACACTGAGCAGCATCTCCATCGTCATCGATGGCGTTTCACTGAGGAAATCTTTTCATTAGTCTCTTGCCGTGCTGTTGTGTTCATCTACTAAGCACGGGAGGAGGAGAGTGCAGGAAAGTCGAGTGAACAAGCCTCGGCCGAGACACCTGTCGGAGTAGCGCAGCACAACACGGCATCGTGACTGTCTGCACAGAAAACAATCCCTAAAATGTCATCGCCTATGTAAAAAAAAAAAAAAAAACGACACTTCCCTGCCACCTCACAGCGGCGGCCATTGCTGAATAATTAAAGTTGAGTAGATAACATTCAAGAGGAATGGGAAGAAAAAAGGATAAATGTTATCTGTGTGGTTCTCAGGATGACCTTCAGCGCCGATAGGAACAGCGCGGCCTCAATCCAGCTCCTTTTGTAGCGCCGGCATTCAGTCCGCCTGTGTGGTCTCAGAGGCCTGTGAGCGTCCTTCAGACTAGCGCCGCAGTCTGAATGGACAGTCTCCAATGCTTACTGATGATTGATATTCAGTTCCCCTGACACTTCAAACTGTAAACGCATTTCCATGAATTTCCATATAGACTCGGAGTGAGTAAGGGGCTCGCTTTGGCTAGATGGGCCGCATAATACCAACGTTATTGAGAGCAAACTGTGTGTGTGGTAACGCCTGCAGTCCTGGCTGGTGCGCTCTCAGCGGCGCGCTGATGGTGTTTGTGTTTGTTTGAGTGAATGCCTTTCTTTGTGATTGCCTTTTAATAATGTGCCTGTGTGTGGGGGAAACTTCTTTTTTCTTCTCTTTGTACTTTTAGTGACTTTGTGTTTCCTCGCAGGTGCTCCCCAGGCAGACGTGTGGTCTATTCACACACACCATCTTCTACAAAGACTACCCGGGCAGTCCGAATGAGCTGGACAAGCTCATCAATGGAGGAGAACTCTTCCAAACGGTTTTGCTGAACCCCGTGAGTCAAAAGCACATTGACAAGGCGCAGCTTTTGTCTTGCACACTTGGAAACCCATTTAACTGGTGTTTTGAATTGAAGTCTAAATGAGGGACGGGAAAATCACTAGGCAGTGACTCAGGGGGATGATGTCTGCCTCGTGCTTTCTCCTTTTTTTAACACTCTTGTGAAAGCTTCTTTTCTTGGAGCTGCATTCTTTAGATTACAAAATCTGCCCTAGAAGTCACCCTGAATAGTGTGCAGATGATTGTATTCCTCAAAGTTTAAACTTGGTAATAAGCATCTTTTTTTTTTTTCTTCAAATTTAAACTTCATCCTGAAGTGAAAGGGATGGAATTGTTCTGTAGCTTTAGTGGCCTTTCAGTGACACTGCCTCGAAGTCAAAAGATTTCATTCCTTCTCTAAACAAACGTTGCAACAGGTTTTGCCTGCTGTAGTCTTTCCTCAAGGCCATCGGCCTCACGAAACATTCTTACACTAACCTTTTTTTTTTTTTTTACACCAATAAAGACATTTTCATTGATTTACTCCTTAATATTTATTCCTTTTTATAAGCAGTTATATATTACTGTAATGTAAATATAATTATCCTATGTTTTATCCCCAACTTTATCCGCACGAGTGCCGGCGGGCCGCATTCGGTATTCGTCCGCGGGCCCTTAATTTAGTTTGCATGCATTTTTTTTTAACTCCAAGTCGTAGGCTACGGCCCTGTTAGGAATGTGGTTGGGGACCGCTGGTTTAGTCGACTAATTCGTTGCGCAGGATAAGACTTTGGTTGACTAAGCATTTCTTTGGTTGACTACAGCCCTACTGTCGAACTGTACTTCACGGCAAACATTACTGCTAACTTACCATTGAAATAATTCATACTACCGTCCTTAATTTATAGCATATGGAGTTTGCCATCACCCGCTTTAACGGGTCTCTGTTTGATCCTTCCCATCACAGATCAGTATCTTCATGACCCATCTGTCCAACTATGGGAACGATCGCCTCGGCTTGTACACCTTTAAAAGCCTGGTGATGTTCCTCCAGACGTGGACCAACCTGAAGATGCAGACGCTGCCCCCTGTTCAGCTGGCTCACAAGTACTTCAGCCTCTTCCCCTCCGAGAGAGATCCACTCTGGCAGGTGATGGCAGTAACACAGCATTTATATTGCGCATTACATTTGCATCGAGTAGTCATTTCTAGGAGGGCTTTGAGTTGAATACTGCAATAATGACACAATATGAAAAGATTAAAAAAACACATTGTATCGCTTCAAATTTTAAATTAAACAATATTTGCTTTACTTCTTTGCAAAAAAGCCTTCTCTTTGATTGTTAAATTGTGTTTGTTTTAGTTATTAGAAACCACTCTTCTTTTTCTATTTGTTGCAACAGGATCCTTGCGAGGACAAAAGGCACAAGGACATCTGGTCCAAAGAGAAAACATGTGACCGCTTTCCCAAACTGCTTGTCATCGGGCCTCAGAAGACAGGTGAGAAACAGATCTTCAGCACCACCTACAGGAGGATTAAATTAGGAGCTCATCCTTTTTTGGAAGAAGTCCGATCGTCGTCCGAGGGCTTTCTAAGGGGGCGGACACTCCGGTAACCCCCCATTTAATCATTTCCTCTTTGTCCCTTCATTTCTCTTCTCAGGCACAACGGCAGCTCTACCTGTTTCTTGGAATGCACCCGGATCTGACCAGTAACTACCCGAGCAAGGAGACCTTCGAGGAGATCCAGTTCTTCAATGGGCACAACTACCACAGAGGCATCGACTGGTAAGAAGCCCCACAGACCTTTAGTGAGGCAGCAGTGAGCGGCAGCGCTCGCCAAAGATGTGTGTTATTTCAGTTTGTTTTGGTGTTTGCTGGACTGTTTTTTTTCATTAATTTGTCACGTCTGGTTTTCGATGTTTCGCTTTGTGGCTCGTTATGGCTTGAGGGATTAAAACTCAGTAGCAAACCACAGGTCCAATAGTAACATTTAAAATATACAAGAAACTTTGGAATATTAAATCTCTGTTGGAAAGCAGAGGGAAAATAGTTTTTTTTCCAATTACTAAAACATGAAAGAACAGGTTGAAATAACATTTGATTTAAGCTTCACTTTCTCATTATATTTCAACACCCAAGGAGTGTTTCTGTTTAATGCAAATGAAATCAAGAATCAAAATGCAAATTATGCCGAGACCCCACTCAACAACAAATGCACTCATTAGTGAAAATCCTAAGAGCAACACCAGCCGCATAATAAAAACCTCTATTTTGTTTGACCTTCACTGCTTTGAGTTTCCTGTAGGTTTAATTGATGTGACGCTTCATGCAGCATTGCAAAAAAAAAAACAAATGCACTTGGCAGGCTTGATATTTATGTGAGCGGGCAGCCCAAATATTAATATCTTAAGTGCTGCTGAATGAGGTTATTTCTGTATACAAGGTGTCAAACTGCTGCATCCTGGCTGAGCACTCACATAGCGCACATGAGACATGATTCTCATCTACGGCGAGCGGGTTGGACCAACTCTTGTGCCCGCTTGTAACACTTTGTGTATGTGTGTGTGTGTGTGTGTGTGTGTGTGTGCGCGTGTGTGTGTGTCCTCTATGCGTTAGGTACATGGAGTACTTCCCCCTGCCATCCAACACTAGTTCTGACTACTACTTTGAAAAGAGTGCCAACTACTTTGACTCTGAGGTGGCCGCCCAAAGGGCTGCCGCGCTCCTGCCAAAGGCCAAGATCATCACCATCCTCATCAACCCGGCCGACCGAGCCTACTCCTGGTACCAGGTCCGTCACGGGGAACCCTAAACCTAGTGACACCATCCCCCTAAAAACCAAAGAAAAAAACCCCACAGAAATATAACTGCATTCATTTGTCGCTGCTCACACAGCACCAGAGAGCCCACGATGACCCGGTGGCGTTGAAGTACTCCTTCCATGATGTCATCACTGCAGCCCACAACGCTCCGGTCCGACTGCGCGTCCTCCAGAATCGCTGCCTGGTGCCCGGCTGGTACGCCATCCACCTGGATCGCTGGCTCAACTTCTACCACTCCAGCCAGGTACCGTAACGTTTTTTTCCTTTCTAAATGGATTGAAGCAATGAGGGTTCTCAGCTGGTAACACGCACAGCGTTCCAGCTTCTGCGCTAACGTTTGTTGTCGGTTTGTTTGTCTCGCCCAGCTGTTGGTCTTGGATGGACAGATGCTGAAGACTGAGCCTGCTTCAATCATGGACAAAATCCAGAAGTATCTGTCCCTGGTCAACGTCATCAACTACCACAAGATCTTGGCGTGAGTCTCGTCTTAGAATAATTCCTTTAACTGCCACATTGACCAGTTGATAACAGGTTGATCAATAGCTTTTAGACTCGGCTTACGTTTCCATGTTGTCACTTTTCAACACATGCGCAACGTTCAAAACAAGTTTTGAGTGCAAATAAAACGAAAGCGGATCAAGTTATACTCAATTGTATTTGTCTGGATTTTTTTGACTTCCTGCCATCTGCATTCGGTTGCTTCGTTTTAGTTGCTTTAGGATTTTTTGACTTTCCCACACAGAGGGTGTGCTTTGTAACGGTACGTTTTGAACTCCAAAGGAAATACTCTGTAGTTAACAATTCTTTGATGCATGTTTTATGTGCAGCTTTGACCCCAAGAAGGGCTTCTGGTGCCAGCTGCTGGAGGGAGGGAAGACAAAGTGTTTAGGGAAGAGTAAAGGGCGCCGGTACCCCGACATGGACCCCGAGGTATGAGACGTTAGCTCCAAGAAATACAACCCCAAATGAGTCGTTAGAATTATTTTTATTTTAGTTTGGAGAGGTTCTTACGGTGATTTCGTCTTGTCCCCTTCAGTCCCAGACCTTCCTCAGGGAGTACTACAGGGATCACAACATTGAGCTGTCCAAGCTGCTCTACAAGATGGGTCAGCCGCTGCCCAGCTGGCTCAGAGAAGAGCTGGTCCACACCAGGTAGCGGCACCGCAGGCGGAGACCACGGCTCCACACACTCAACTCCACCCTGCGGCGGTGGCCGCAAATGTTGAAGATCCCAAATAGTTTTGAAAGGGACTGATATACGGGAGGTGATACATCGAAAATTGAGGATGCGATGCCCCAACCAGAACTCCAAAACGTAATTGTGATCTTCCCAAATGAGCAGGACAGCGGAGAATGATGAGGGCGTAGTTGCTTCGGGCAGCTGCTGGCGTTCCCGTCGCTGCCCAAGCTTCAAGAAGCTGTTGCCCCCCTGCAGGACAAAGCAGGACCATGGGTGTCTTAGCGACGGGCTCGGAGAGGCTGAGTGGTGCGCAGGAGGAAAGTTCAGTCCGCGTTTGATTGTCACATCTCTCCTTAATCGAGCATCTCTTCTTCGCCTGGACTCCCATCTTGAAATTCAACGGAAGGAATAAAACAAAAAGGCCTGATGCTTGAGGTTTCAGCTCTGGATAAAACGGGTGAAAAAAGATGAACACAACGTCACCGGTGTGTCCAGCAAAGAGTTGTTGTGTTTGGAGCAAATGAAAACGGGCATTGACTCCAATGGATGACGGCCTGACGGACGCAGCGACAATGGTGGCAAATGCCTTTGACATACGCGAGTGTTTCTAAGGGTTTCTATGAGAGGAGAAGGAGCCGTCTGGAGTCCTGCCTCGGGCTGCATGTTGTAGCCTTACTTGATGGGCCTTGGTAGTATCTATGATGGCGTTTACAAGTGCCAGGACCGGAGCTCAATTGAAATATTACCATGTGGACTTTAAAGGGTTCATTTTTCTTTTTTTAAGTTACGTTTTCTTTACTTTCCTCAGTTTTTTTTTAGTTTTGTTTTAATGTTTCTCTAATGCTGAAGGCGATGCATTATTGTAGAATGTACCAAAACTAAACATTTTAGCTCCGTCGTCTCGTATGCGCAGACTGGTTTGTTCTGCTGAGCCTCCTGTATAGTCTGCTCAGACCATTAAACTGGTCTGAGCAGGAGCAGTAGTATATATGTTGAAAGCACAATATTTAAGGCACTCGAGTAAACATCGCTTCTGAACATACGGCACACTAAGAAGATGGATTTCCTACTACAGTCTGTGAAGAGGATCATAAGCTAGCTACTGTATGTTTAAATACACATTGTGTTCAGAGAGGTTCAGATTATGTACAGATCAAGATTGGGCATTTCAAATTGGTTTTAGGTGATTTTGGTTCACTGTATATTTTATTTCATGTGTTAGATGATTTTAATTGGAGGGGGGAGAGGCGCCGTCTCTGGGGGTAAAAGTTGAGCGTTTCCCGGCTGAACGACCGCGTGCCCTTTGAGACCCGGCGGACGTCTGGTTGTCGGTGAAGGTGTGTTCCCACTGCAACTAGATAGTCCAGCAGAGAAAACAAAAAAAAGCTGCTCTTATTGCAATAGTTTTGTACAATGTTCTGATGTAATAATATCAATGCACACGTTGGTCTTTTAATTTCCCGACTTTGTAATGTACATAAGGCGCAGCCCTCGGTAGACCTAAATTATTGAATGTGTTTGGGTTCCCGCTCTCCACCGACCCATCCCCGTGGTGTGACGTGTCCGTGCCGCGCTGAGGGGAGCTCGGAGCGCTTCATCGTGCAGACGTGTGTTGCCGAGATAGTTTCCTCTCACTGCCAACTGTTGTACACAAGTACCGACTCCTCTCCATATATAAAGTATTACGTGATAACACATAACGGCAATGATGGTACTAATCTCCTGGACTGTATGATAAAGATTTGTAATTGTTGTCAATAATTTTTACATTGTAACTAATATTGTCGGTGCTTTTTAATTTGCAAATAAAACACCACTGTATTTTTCAATATTCTCATCTGTTGGCCCATTATTTCGCAATGCGTTTCCTTCCTACTTTTATTTAACTGACCTTTTAGTTTCATTGCATTTTCATTTCAAGTAGGAAGATGCCGTTTTTTGGAATTTTACATTCCGGTTTGACTTGACTTGCTGAAACCAAATTAGTTTGTCTTTTGGTCTCACCTGCCTGAATCAGGAACATTTATTGGCGTACAATGATTTGAGAGGACAGGTGGTGCATTGGACAATAAGACAAAGAAATATAACCTGTTCAATTTACAATTATAAAACAATTAAGTAAAACATAGAAGAAAATCAACATGGTTGTAATAAAAATAAAGTTGCCTCAACGTTAAAGGCCTTTAAGGTTCAACGGAAAATGACACTTTTGTATTGTCCTTGGGATGTTTAACCTAAACCAGGGGCCTGCACCATGAAGCTGGTTCAACAAACTCAGGGTTCCAGAATTGGTTCAGAATCGACAAAACCAAACCGAAGCAATCAGGCTTTATTGGTACCATGACGCCGCTTATCAACTGAGTTTGTCAACCCAGGCTTTGATCCTCAAACTCTGATTACTCCGCGCGCGTGCACATAAAAGAGTGACGTCGGCACCGAACAACCAATCACGTTTGCTATGGAGAGCGAGAGAGAGAGAGCGAGATATTTCCGCGGAGGAGCAAGAAATTATTCTTCAGAAATATGAAGAATGTAAAAATGTTTTTCAAGCACGCAGTAACACCGTCTCTGCTGCCAAAGCAAGAGAACAATATTAGAGGAACATTGCTGATAGCGTTAATGCGTAAGTTAAAAATGTATATATAAAAGTATAACTCAAACCATTTGCGGTACAGTAAGTGCGGCTTCGACGAGTCACATTTGCGGCTCAACAAGTTCGCAAAGATAAGTTATTCCGTCCGCGGAATATCTGTATCTTTCATACACGGAAGTATCAGGAAAGTCAAGGGGATTTTGTCCCCAAAAACTCTACGAAGTGCTCTTCCAACAATCTGCGCTGAGATGTCCACAAGGTTTGGAAGAAAATGTGAAGCCGCAATGATCGCAACAGAAAACGAAAGCTAGGAATTAATTACGTCAGCTGTTTCTTTGCTCACCGCTGATTGGTCAAAGTTCTGACTGAGAGCTTGAATCCAGAACATAACCTGCCTCGGAGCAGGTTAGCCGTGCAGCGTAAGTTACCATGGCAACGAATACCGATTGAAGCCGAGCCACTTTCATGGTACCGAAAACCCGGACTTGGTGGAAAGTAAGCTGAAACTTAGCTGGCTAGCCACCTGAACCAGCTTCATGGGCAGGCCCCTGGAAAGAATAGCAGATGGCTTGCGTTTTTATTTTTATTCTCAGTTAAAACAAAAAGGTACCATAGTATGGTTATTATATTTTCACGTTCAAAACATATATTTTCAGATCTAGATCTTTCTTTTTTACAGACTTTTGACCCCGATGTGGCGTAGTCATGAATGGCGTGCTCACATTTATGGATGGAAGTTTTTAATCTGTAAATATAGAATCTGCAACCGAAAAATATAATAGTGAATATCCCAAATATATATATTTAAATAAAGATCGAAAAGAAAATCCCATCAATAACATAAATAATTGAATTAGTAATTGAATTATTATTAAATGTATTCTGATAAAGCCCAAGTTAACTTCGAATCAGTGCAAACAATAGATCAAACCCTGTAGACATTCAGCTGAGTGAACTGTGGTTGTCTGCCTCTATCAACAAGTGATGCCGGTATTAACTGACCAATCACAGTCCAGCAGAGGGTTTAAGACGAGAGGGACTTTCCACATCCATTCATCTTTCTGAAGAACCAGCCAGGTGCTCCTTCCTCATTCCGAACCATTTATCAGCCCGACGTGTGGTGCTTTCTCCACTTTGTTGCCTTAAACTCGAGACGTTGAGACAAACCTCCTCGAACCAGATGGCCGACTCTGCAGAAGATGCGCCCCTGTCCAGAGGGAGTCTGGCAGGCAGTGAAGAGGTGCTTGTACCCTCCGCCAGCCCCGCCAGCCCCGCCGGGTGAGTGCTTATGTCAACTTATATTAACTCATATTAACTCATATTAGCAGCTCTCCGCTCAGTGGTCCCAGAAAACTCACGTCTGTGCATCGCTTAATGAAGATCCCCTTATAAAAGGTTATCTATTTGATGCTAATTTCTTATGGTTTTGTTTCCTGAGTGGAATGATATCAAAAGAAAATGATTTTGCATTTAATTAAGTTAGTCCGTGAAACAATAAAGTGACTTAGTTATATGTTTTTCTTTTTTTCATCTGCAAACCCTAATTTGTAAAGCCTTTTTATTTGCCTGACTTTGAATTTGAGGTAGTTCGCTTCACAGAAGTCGCCTGCCTAGTAACAGGTGATGTCGTCATACGATTGGTCCGTAATTATCAACGAAAAAAAAAAAAAACCAATCGGCCAATGTCTGGCATTTCAACCTCAAAATGAACCAAGTTCATGAGTGTCACGAACTGTTTGTGATGTGTGACAAATATTTGTTATTTGTGAGGATTTGATTCTTATCAAACTTTCTTCCGATTAATAATGAAAAACAATGTCCATTTAGACACAACGCCATTGTTTACCTACTGATGCACAACACGCTGCTGGTTTGAAGTTTCACTTTTTAACTATAGCTAAAACTGTTCACAAAATGTAACATCCACGTGACCTTCCTATGAGAAATCTAATTAGATATGTCATCTAATAGGTGTTAAATATTAGTTGTGCGTACTTCCTCATAACACTGCAGTCTTTTCTAGAATGTGTAATCTGGGTGTGTTTCCTGTGCGTTTCATTTTCATATGCATGCCCCAGCGCCTCTAACATCCTCACATCGTTTTCTCTCTCTCAGGGGCTCCAACCAGCGTGCCTTTAAGGTGGCAGCGCTGACCACCATTGCATGTCTGCTGCTGGCCAGCCAGGTCTTCACTGCCTTCATGGTGTTTGACCAGAAGCAGCAGATCCACTCGCTGCAGAAAGACTCCAGCCGTTTGGGCAAACAGCTGACTCGCGCTTCCCAAGGTAAAAGGAGGCATGGAAAGTCCCAATGATCAGACAGGGTGGTCTGAGGAGGAATGAGCCATGAGTGGGTGAATAGCCTTTGTCAGACAGAAGGAGGTGGAGGAGGAGGAGGAGGAGGAGGAGGAGGAGGAGCAGCGAGAGGAGGCTGAGGGAATAAGGAGGTGGGCAAGGAAGTGAAAGTTGATGTGAAACCTGGACCAAAGAAATGAACATTTGCTTCTGTTTTTTTGGTGGGCGGAGTGTCATCAGCTTTATGCTGCTTGTGTTTATCTTATCATTTCCATCAGTATCATATGGAGATCCAATACTTATTACTATTCAACACATCTGGTGTTGCTGTGATGAAAATCCTCCATCGGAGGATTGATTATGTGTCGCCTGCATTTTATTCTGTTATTTATTAAGTTATTTATGTATTTATTCATTCTGTGCCACAATTATCAATGTTTTGTGCGTTTTGTTAATAACAAAAACAACAAATCAGTAAATTAGCTTTCAGTAAAAAAAAAAAAAAAAAAAGGATTAAAAAAATAATACAATTTTTTCACAAGGACATATTTTGTTTCTTGGAGGGAGGGGGAGATTAGGGATCTGTGTTAATTATTAAATGTGTTTGTTTGTCTATTTTCAGCTCCAGCGAGGATGCAGATGCCCATGAGGAGTCTCCCTCTTCTGACGGACTTCACCTCCATCGACGACGACAAGAAGCCCCTCGATGTGGGCTTAAACTCGCTTCACACCGAATACAATACACAACGTTTTACTTTGCTTTTTGGGTGATGCATAATGAATACATGTATTTCAAACAAACGTTATTCCACTCCGGCTTTCCCTCCCATCAGAAACTGCAGGACACCGTTGTCAGCCTGGAGGCCCAGTTGAAGACCCTCATGCAGGTGTGTCCTTGTGTCCCGTGTGTCCTGTGTGTCCTCACCTTGCTGACGTTGTGTGGTCACTCAGCTGTGGCCTTGTCTCCACGCAGGACTCCCAGCTCCCGCGGTTCAACGAGACCTTCCTGGCCAACCTGCGCAGCCTGAAGCAGCACGTGAATGAGAGCGAGTGGACGGTAAAGCCTCTCTCTCTCGTTTACACCGAGACGACTAAAGCAAAGATGAGCCGGAATATATTCACTCGCGCGAATTACTGCATTTTGCTGTGTGCAGAGCTTTGAGTCCTGGATGCGTTACTGGCTGATCTTCCAGATGGCTCAGCAGAATCCTCCCACCCCGACACCTCAGTCAGGTTACTGCAACCGCCTTTCCCTTATATTGGAGTGTTCCGTCAGTGGGGCAGTATTTATTTATTTGTTTATGTGCAAGGGACAAGTACAGAGAAACACTGATAGTTGCCAATGTACTGTGCATATAGCTGATGCAGTCCCTTGATAGTAATCATTGAAACTCCATGTTACAGCTTAACGTCTTCAAATCACATCATGTGATAATAAATAAAAGCAGGCATCCCTGACAACATTGAAAGAAACATTCCAAACAAACGCTGAATATTTACACAAATATACATAATTACTACTTTCTGTCATAGTTACAGTTCTGGAAGTTGTTGTTTGTTGCTGTCCTAATTAAAATAAAATGTTATATGTGATGAATTACTTTGGTGCAAAAAGGTTACATTTGCATGGCAGATATTATCTTTGAGTGGTGGCTATAATGTGCAATAGTTTATTGCCTGCATTAATCATAGTAAAAAATTAAATCCAAGATCTAGCCCAGCTCTCTCTGGAAGTGACTTACGGGAGAAGATCAATACAACTTTCATATGTGTGTCTATTAAATAGGAAGTTGCAGCCTGTTAGCGAAGCATAACACTGGAAACAAGTTGTCTGGCCGAGACCAAAGAGAACTAAATCCACCTGCTCTACCCGCAGCTCTAATGCCCACTTTAACAGAAACTGGGTTTTGTGTATTAACAGAAAGTATTTTTTTGGATCATGTGGGTGTCATTTGCATTTTCCCCCGTAAAATCCTCCTGCTTGAAAACTCTTGAAAACTATGTCACCTTCTATTCTTCAAACAAACTCACGCCCGCCACTGTTTCCACCTCTCAGCCCCTGTGATCAAGACCAAATGCCAGCTGGAGGGAGAATCCGGATCCACCAAGATCGGCTCCTACAAGCCGCAGTGTGACGAGCAGGGCCGCTACATGCCCATGCAGTGCTGGGCCCCCACCGGCTACTGCTGGTGTGTGGACCAGACCGGCAAAGCCATCGAGGGCACCAGCATGCGCGGCCACCCCGACTGCCAGAGAGGTAGAGCACAGATTAAAACAGACGCGGATTTATTCATCTGTGCACTTTTGATTGTCGGGAATGAGGAACCTCATGGCTCCTGCTTTTCTTTTCTGGCCTCAGGTTATCCCAGCCGCAGGATGTTGGCCCCCGTGCGGATCCAGAAGACCCTCAGCGTTGACGGTGAGCTCCTCGTGTTAGGAACCAATAAAAGGATTGATTTATTACAGTTTAAATGTTTGTTTTTTTTAAAGAAGAAAACACAACCACTGAACACTCACTTGATCATCAAGTACCTTTACCCAGAATACACCTGGCACCAATTAGATCAATATCTCAATCAGGGCGTGATGACTATTATTCGGACCTGCATCTTTTTGTTACCACACGTCATCTCATGTTGTGTTGTTTTTATTTTTTTTTACAGATGAGTGAAACCATAAAGCGCAGGTGTGCAGTTTCTTTTCATCACGCTGCAGAGAAAAAGGGGTTTTAAGCTTTTAAGACGGTTATTGTTTTAATTTGTGATTAGTTAAAGCAATTACATGTGATTCCTAAATTCAAATATTTAGCTTGCTGCTTGAATGTTTAAATGGGGCTGTTACAGTGTGCTGCTTTTACTGTCTTTTAGATAAAGTTTGGAGCCATTCTTGACATTTTTAATTTTCTATTCATATAATCACACATTTATCCCTGAACCACCATGTAGACATGGAGGTAGTTCAGTTTTAAAGTTATTGTTTAAGAACATTGAAGGCGAGTTGAAGTGTGTGATGAGACTCTTCCCTGAGACAATGTCCATGGTTTTTAACAGTCGACAGGCCACACTGAGCATTTTTCATTCAAAACATTTCCTTGACAAAGCAATTCCAATCAAATCAGTTTGTCGTGAAGTCTGGATTATTTAGTAAAGAGGAAAACTATTCTCAAAATATAAATATTTTCAATACTGTGTGTGCCGCGAATTAAGGCTGGATGAATAAAACCCAAACTATCTGCATGGCTAGATGGGAGTATAGTAAGATTGTATTCTTTGTAATTTGTTGGAATTTACTCTTTGAAAAGGTTGTCAAAGTAAGAGCTACCAACGTTTGCAATAAAATCTTTCAATAAAGTCTTTCTGATCACACCATCTGCACACTATTTAAAACGTCTCTTTATTGACGCAGAGATGCACTCAGTTTTACTGGGTTTGTTCTAGAGGAGAAGAAGAGGAGGGCGCACCAGAGGAAGATGGTAAAACCAGTCGGCCATCGTGATGAATGAGACGTGCGTCTGTGCTTGACCTCCCTATAAGAGCTGTTGAAGTGCGTCGCCTGTGGATCAGCAGAGCGTAGCGACCTTCTCGCTGCCTGTCTTTCTTCGCGGGTTCATTGTCATAAATCATTTATGGTTGTTGATTGTGCGAAGGTGGCATCTTTGTTTTTGCGTACCACTTTGTAATAACACACAATGGATTCAACTAAATAGCTTTATTATAGACTACCTACTAAGACATATTTGTGTGACATATGCTATTAATGATCACCTTTGGGTTGCCGGGTTGTGAAAATCCCTAATTGAGCAGAATCCATTAGTCATCACATTACAAACTAGGGACACGGGGCCGACACACTTGTCTTTAGGGACGCCTCCAAGCAGTGCAAAGAGTAACCAGTTGCACGTGCACACACACACACACACACACACACACACACACACACACACGCACACACACGCGCACTCTGAGGGAGAGACACTCCATTCACAGGACAAAGAGTTGTTTGTCATATTTTGCTGTTTCCAACATCAATAACTACTGTTTCCACAAGGTTTTCTTTTACCACCTGGCACCTCATGAATAGCTCTAGAACTCATGAAGGGTGTCGTAGGAAGGGAAAACCTTTTGAGTGATACAAATATAAATGAATACAGGATACATTTGTTTTGCGTATTTTAATTTTAACTTAATTTCTCCATTGTTTGAAATATCTTTGTATATTTAAATGACTCAAACTCATTAAACTGAATTGGATAAATTAATTCCTGTCACTAATATCCGATTGTGACATCTTTCTGTTATTTCAACAAGACATGGCAGAAGAGTTTTCAGGCAGTTGATGCATAAATTGTTCCACCTTTGTGACTTCCTCAACCCGACCGGTGAAAGTAGATTCTGGCTCATTATTATTTCAGTGCAGTGTAATGAAATCCAGGTGGGCCAGTGGCTGCGGGACACATTCGCACGGGATGGCCACTGCGAACACGGAGGCACCTGTAAGTAGCGTCCGTGTGTAAACATGGAAGGACCACGGGGGATTAAAGGCGCCTTTGTTTTGACCAATTTGCACGTTTCTGCAGTTGTGTGAGGGAGGAGATGCGGTGAGAGTGGGAGTCGTCCTGGCTGCGCTTCCAGGTAAAGGAACGACAACGTGTTCCGCAAATTGCCGATGTTGAAAAAGTGTGTTTGAATGTTTTGTTTTTATGTTTTTGGGGTAAAGACTATGTGGTTATTGACGAGGGAGGATATGGTGTGCACTGCAAATCAGCAAAGGACGAGGTAAAATGTTTGGATCGGCTACAATCAACATAAAACATCGGTGTTGTCATCTTCATGTTGTAATGTGTTTTTTTTTCCAATCAGGAAGCAAAATCCTTCTCCTTTGACCGAGTTGTGACTGTTGACAGCATACAGGTAAATTCAAATGAAAAGGATTTAATCGGAGCGGTCTCTTATTAGTTGTACATCAGAATGTCTGAATGTAAACCTGCAGAGTTTCCACCCTGAGTTCCTGCGGCCGCTCACAGAGTCCATATCAGGGGGCTACAACGCAGCGCTGCTGATCTGTGGAGCCTCCACAGAGGAGATCAACGCTCGGATTGACCAAACCATCATCAAACAGGTGCAGCTCAAAACCGACCACTCCGACTATTGGCAGCTTATATCGATTTATCGAATCACGTTACCTCACACTGTGTCTTAGATCTTTGCAGATCTGTTCGCCCGTATGTTGTCACAAGGGAAGGAGGAGTTGTTCGTCTCTGTGTCGTTCGTTCAGGTTTGTCCTCCTATTGGACCATCAGTAGACACACTTCTGGTGCAGGAACTTGACGATTGTTCGTCAATGTCAGTTTTACCCAGGTGGCAACGCTGTGGATCTCCTAAACCCGGGCAGGCAGACGCTGCAGCTCGTGGTACACCCAGTCCTCGGAAGGTGCAGCCTGATCACCATTTACAGTAACACGTCACAATGCAACAAACTCACACTGACACACCGCTCGCACTTACCGAAGTATGAAATGTAGCTTTGTCTATTTTCCCAGTCTCGTGGGAGGCTTATGTGAGGTGTGCGTGTGCTCAGCAGAAGAAGCCTGTGGTCTGTACGAGGCCTGCAGGGACGCCCCGAAGGCCGACGCAGGCTCCGTGTTGAACAGGTAAAGCACAGGTCAAATAGACTCGGCTCATTGCGATGGACGGGTTCCCCCAGAGCAAAGTGCCTGACTGTCGCATCAGTGACGGAGCAAAGGCGTCTCTGTGTTTTCTCATTAGGACGTTGGACTTTGAGCCCTGAGCTTTGTGGGTGAGACTCACTTGGATGTCTGCGTGTCCACGGTGGTGCGTTTGCTCCCCTTAGATGCGGTTCCCTGTTCTCAGTGGCTGTTGAGAGGAAACTTCATCCGCGGGAGGAGCAGTCGGAGATCTGCCGCAGCAGACTGCAGCTGTTCCAACTGGCAGGAGGAGCCAGCGGGAACGACCTCAGAGGGTCAGTGGTGTGCTCCATTACAGTCAGCTATCCATTACACGCGCCAGAAGAACCGGAGATGATAATCCGATGTCCAGCTATGGGTTTAAGCAATAAATAAGGTACACGAAACGGGAAATTGAACGAGTGGTGGAGGGGGAAATGATTGCCTCGGTTACATCCCATTACACGTTTTTTCAAGTATGCTCTTAAAGAACAAGAGGCCTTTTTTATATGTGACAGCAGAGAGGACGCTGGCGTACAAAGGCTTCCTGGTATTGTGCAGGCTGGCATTTTGTGACACATGAATAGAACAGGCACGCTTAGTTTACAACAACTCAAAATGTCTACAGTGAATCCAAATGATGCAGGATCATCTGCCTCGGAAAGACTGGATGTTTACCTGATTTTATATGCATTGTATTACAGTCATTTCTACTTTACTAGTCGATTAAATGAGCCTTGTAGCTTAAATAAAGTGCTCAGATTTATGAAGTATGACCTCATACACTGTCACATAATTCCACCACCAGTGTGGATGCTAAACTAAGTGTATCAAGAGTATTTATTACGAGGATCTTGAACGTCTGCAAGGTCCTGGTCTTCATGTGAACACGCACACACAAAGCCTACGATGTGTGAAGAACTTTAGGGGGCTCTTGAAAGACGGGACCTTGGCAACACGTCGTATGATCTTTCTACCACAAACCCTTTGCAGAGTCGGCCCTCTGGCGAAGGTTGTGGACCAAACGCAACGTGAGGCCACAACCAGTGACAAGATCCTCCCTTCCCTCCTAAATGATGCCTTGAGAGGAAACAGCAGGACGGCCCTCATCTACTGCATCGACCCTCAGGGTAAGTTGTCCACTGGGCCCGGCCCACACCAACTTACCCATAATCATTTTATCACAGAAACCACGTTTATATCCATCAGGTCTCCCAGACGACGAGACCCCCTCTGCTCTGGCTTTGGCCCAGAAAGCGAGGAGCCTGGTAACCATGGCCACCGTTTATCGCTGGTGTCCGAGAGCAACTGAGCAGATGATCAGAGACAACATTGTGGACCAGAGGAATGCGATGATGTCGCAGGGGGAAAGCGACGTTCAGTACACCCTGAAGCTAGCAGAGCTGACCCAAGACCTGCAGGTTATTCATTAAATAAGCCTTTAGAGAAATAGAGCTTCCTTGTGACCTGTAGAGATTTAATGGGAGTAAAGCTGAAATACCTTCTGCCTTCTTTCAAACAGGTTGTGAAAAATCAGTCTTGGGAGAAGAGGAGGGAAGAGTCAAAGAAAATAAAAGGCATAAGACAGGTTCCTCGCAAAAGTCTTACACCCTTCCACAGTTTAACAGAATGAGAATAGAACAAGTGCTTCCCCAGCATCATGAAATGAGCAGCATGCTGTGCTTTGGTTTTGGCAGAGTTGCCGGACTCCAAATAGAAATGTGCACAGCAGCGATCACAGAGGGGGGACGGACACCGTGGAATACTTACAGGCCCAACTGAAAAAAGAAATGGAAGAACATATCAGAGGTGATTTGCTATTATATAAATATATATATATATATATATATAACATTTTGGCATTTTACTGAGCATGTTCCTCATATCCACAGAGGGTAAAGGGGATGTAGAGAAGGTGCAGGAGAGAGTAGGACGAATCCAGCAGCTGAGGGAGGCTCTCAGAGAGGAGACACAGGAGACTGGGCCTGCTACAGAGAAATCTGACCTCTGCCAACAAGTAATGCCTCTATGAATTAAATATGACATTGAATGCCGGTGTATCTGATTGGATAATGTGTTTACAAGGCTTTGTGGATACCCCATTTAACATATCGTAACAAGATGTACGTGTGCGATAGTGAGTCGTACGCGCTCATTCGTTTTGCTTGTTTGAGTCTCAGTTGGAATACAGCAAAGCACAGGAGCAGAGGAGGCGACTTAAAGAGGACCACTGGAGATTAATTCAGGAGGAGGTGGAGAAGATGGAGAGAGACTTGGCACAGGAAGCGCTACCGGTGAGATAATGAGATACGCTGTTTAACATTCTTCACTTTGTGATTTATCTCAGCGGAGGATGCCGAGTCAGTTTGAATTTATTCTAGGACGGATTTACGTTGGGCAGTGGAACGCGCTGCATTCGCAACCCATTCCTTATTCTCTGCTAGACAGAAGGCCCCCTGAGGGAGCTGCTGGTGCTAAGCACAGAGAGGCGGGTCCTCGTGCTGCAGATAGAGGCCCTGCGCGCTGAGGCCCAGCAGGCTGAGAGAGACCTGCACGATCAATACAGAAACCACCAAGCAGAGCTGCGTTGTCACAGGGAGGAGAGCCTGGAGGTGAGAGACCACTCGTTCCCATTTCACTTAGTGCGTTACTAGCTTTGGAGATACTCCATACTCTGCATTACTGCAGGTGTTCAGAGTGTTTCGTCAGGTAAGCGAGGAGCAGAGGAGGATGTCCGAGGGCAGATACAGGAGCGTGTTGCTGGAAGCCGTGCGGGACGCCGTCTACCTCTCTGCCCAGAACCAGGAGCTGCAGGCGGACAACAAACAACTCCGTAAAGGTCAGTTTACCTCTTTTTTTTATTCTTTTATTTATTAAGAAGCTCCTATAACCTATGAAGTATCATGTGGCACGGAGGCCAGGACATGATGCTTTCTCCCAGCGTTCTGACTTACTGCGGCTTTCCTTTTACAGCATTGGGAGCGTTGAAGGACACGCTCTCTGTGCGAGGGGATCCTACGGCTGGACTGGTACCTTCACAACAGTGAATGTATGACTGAAAGATGTTTATGCATCACTGTGCTAAATGCAAATCATTAAAAAGGATGAATCTGATAGGGACGGTTTATTGGTTGTCATGAAAACACTTTATTTGGACTTAGACATTGTTCGTGGCATAGAATTAAATACAATTAAAAAAAATTACTAGCAGCAGTCTTCGGGATTTCTTTACTGAAGATATAATAATTCAGATTTATCGGTATTTACTTGCATCAGGGAGAGGAAATTGTTTATTCAATAAAAAGAAAATGTTAAATTACCAAAGCAGGGCTCAGCTGACACAGCTTCCCACATGATATTTAGTCACAAATGCAAATATGGGCCAGATTCTAGTCTTCTATAGCAGGCTGAAAACAAATGTACATTCTGTAATGAGTTCAACGGGCCCTGTGATGCTGCTATTAACTATCTGTAGTACATGAAAGCTGCCAATCCGATCATTGACACCGGGAAAAGGAAAAAAGGTGTGAGCTGCAGCCCCAGGATGGCCCAAGACAACACAGCGTTAACCAGCATGGAGCAGGAAATGACAAACAGTCTGGTGATCCCGCTGCCGTGCTTCAGCACCACGGACATCAGAAGTCCGTTAGCTGCCTGCCCGGCTATAATGGCCCAAACCACCCCAGAGTATCCCTCCAGAAAGCCCTTCTGCCCTGCTACTAAGGAGGAGGAGGAGGAGATGCCGTTGATAGCCACACCAAACCCATAGAGGTAGAGATTCTGCAAGCTGAGGGGCAGCTTCTGGCTCTTCAGCACCCTCTCGGTGTAAACCGCCGCGAGCCCCGATACACAGCAGTACACCAGCACAAGGAAAAGCCCCCAAGCTGTGACGTGAAGCCTGGGGCCATCCTCGCCGCCGGCCCGCTCGGAGTCCCCTGGATCCAGGCTGCTGTAGCTGTGACACACCCCTGCACCCACGAGGAGCCCCACGGCCAACCACTGAGAAGGCCGCAGCCTCTTGCCCAAGCAGAGGGAGTACAACAGCGCCGTGGAGGCAATTTTCAGGTTAGAGAGGACCTGATATGAGCTTGGATCCATGTAAGCCTGCATGACAACTACCAGATTGTTATTAAGGGCGTAGAGTACGGCAGGGACCGCGTAGGGGGCTACACGGACCAGAGGTGGAGCAGCATGTAAGGCGGATGTTCCCCCAGTCGAAACCAGAGTCACCACAGAGATCAGGAGTTTCAACAACTCGATCAGTACGACACATGACGAGGGACTGAAAGGGACTTGACCGCCCACCTTGGTGAGAGTGATGAGTGGCGCATGCGAGCCATAGATTAGCACCATCAGCCCGAAGAGCAGCCCCCACACCATCCTTTTCAACACGGGTCTCCTGGTCCTAGCTGGGGAACTGCGCCCCACATTCTGGATGACAATCATCCTCCGATTTAAAATACAATTTCTCAAAATCTTAATACTTGTTATAGTGCAAAAGAAAAAAATGAATCTTCACTATTTAAATACCTATATACCATTGATTATGGATTTTGAACGGAATAATAAGGGTGTGTGGGAGTTTTACACATTAGCAAAAATCCCACACGCTCAAACAACGGCTCCAGGCAGCAGGCGAGTTGGAAAACCATAAAGACCGGACATTAAAACCTTGTAGGAACAAAGTCTTCCATTATGCGTCAACATCAAATACGCAATGGAAACAGCAGTATTTAACTGAACCCAGAAGAAAATATGAAAATAAAAAACATCTGGCTTTTACTTTGACTCCTTGAAATTGCATTTGTGTAATTGTGTCCATAGTCCAGTCTACGCTGACATCTTGAGGGCTGTTCGGTCAAAAGCCCCCTGATCACACAGCTCCTGTAACAGCAGTTCTTTCTCTTGTACCCTTTAAGTCACGGACAAGACCAGCAGTACTCCCCAAATTATCTTGGTCCTTTTTTAAAGCCGTTCATATATTCCTTCGCCGTCCTTTCGATGTTGGGCACTTGATAGTTCTGGGCGGCGTAAATGCCGCTGATCGTTCCCAGCAGCACTCCCAGGAAAGCAGAGGAGCGCAGCTTGGCCACCGCATAGCCGGCCAGAAAGCCCTTCAGAACTGGAGATCCCAACACCGAGCTCCCCTTCAGCACAAGGAGAAGGGCAGAGGAGTTTCAAGCACAGTCCCAGCGAAGATAAGCGGACAAACGGCTGGGTCAACAAAATCAATCAAAACATAAATGTTTTGTGTCGATGTAACAACACAAAACAGTCAAAACTTAAACTCCATCGCCTTCAGTGTGGCAAAACGTATTATTTTAGAAATACAAAAAAAAGAAACAGTGCACGTTGGTGGTCGGGGAATTGAAGCTTATCTCACGATTGGCTGGTCAATGGTCAGAGGCCCTTTGGACAACTTACCTGAGGAAGTCCTACAGAGACCTCGCTCTCCACCCGCCTCTGGATCTCCTCCAACTGATGTTTGAGCTGCGTCAGGTCCTTTAACCGTTTCAGAGCATCCTGCAACAAAAGCAACAACTCACATTTAAAACGAGGAAAGCTGTGCACCTGAGCGACAATGGCAACATAACGTTAACATAACCGGCTCAAAAGGTCGATGCAGTTAAGTTAGAAGCGGTCAACGCCGCGGTAACTTGATTGTTTAGCCAATTGCTGCGGTTTTCCTCGTCCTCCCGTAGTAGTTTCTGCCAACATTCAAGACCAGAAACTCACTCACCTTATCATCCGCCATTTTTGCTCAGTGGAATTATCTGCGTTCGGCTTATAGCCCTGGGTCACTTCGACTTTCCTTGAACTCGATTAGTTTGGCCTGTGTGTAGCGGGTTATCATGCCAGTGCCATAAGTGAAGATTAAATTAACGTTAGTCATCCAGAGGAAAGGTGGTGTCTCGGCTGGGATTGGTGTTGATTGTATTTTTTAAAAGGTCTGGTTAACGTTAGTTAGGTAACCTCGCTGACACTAACACTTCTGGGGCATAACATAATAAACCCTAGATGAGAGGGCTGCACCGGGTATAAACATGTTTAATTAACTCAATATAAGTTGTGTTTGGATAAGGGCTATTGCAGCGCTAATGTCAAACTACTTGTGAAAAGGGGGCGAATCAAAACCTATTGGACACATGCGACGCGATAGTTTCACGTGTCAAAAACGTCTTCCGTGATTGGCTCGTACTCATTCATTCCGTCATTTGATTGGTTGAAGACCATGGCAACAAACCGCCATGTTTTTACTAGTCGAGGAGAAAGGAAGCTACTTTACAGACATTTATGGAACGCAACTCATTGATTTATTATGAATTTTAGACGAATTGCAGCATTTCTCATCGTCGGCACAATACCTGACTTGTCGGCGGCTTCTAAACGTTGTTGAAATTAGTTTGTAGAGCTTCGGGTCGTCGTAGGTAAGGCTTCAATAAGAAGGCATTTCATTGGATAACTCACTGACTATGCAAGCAGTATAAGCACACGCTATTAAACATACTTTTAAAGCAGGGAAGGCTGCATGTTTAATGTTTATCATGCGCTTATTATTCTCCCAAGAGCCCTCTGCATTACACGTTTCCATGATATTGTATTTAGACAAAGACACGTTTGTGCTATATTCTCTTTGGACGAATTTACAACACGTTGTGAAGTTGCCCTTCGTTCTGTTGCTCGTACGAGACCATGTAAGTTAGCTCAATTGTCATTTCATGGGGTGTAATGTTTACCTGCTGAGCTGAGATGAACTTGAGGGAAGCAGTTCTGTCATTAAACTACAGATAATGGATGCTGTTCAAGTACGGACTTGTTGTAACGTCTAGGAATGAGCATAGTTTTTGGCAAAGCAAGTTTGATCCAAAACCCCTGCAATAAACATGACGTCTCAAACATAAGCGACCATCTAATATTATACTATTTTTCTTAAGATGGCCCAGGATCATAGAAAAAGTGGAGGTGTTGGAAGTTGTGAAAGTGACTGAGCAGCTGGAGAGCTACTGCAGTCCAATGGATGTGACTATTCCAAAAAAGAGGAAGAGCAAAGCTCAAGAAGTCAATGTTGAGAAGCCTAAGAAGCCTAGGTAATGTACATAGTCTACAGGTTCACGCTGCTGTTAAAACATGTTCTGTTTTTAACCCGAACAAAATAAAATGTCTTTGTCCACTGCTGTGTACTGATTGCAGATGTGCAATGTGTCCGTCTGTTTTTAGGTCTGCCTACCTGCTATACTACTTTGATGTACATCAGATTATGCAAAAGGAAGTCCCTAATCTTCCACAGTCAGAGATCAACAAGAGAATCAGTAAGAACTGGAAAAGGCTCAGCATAGCCGAGAAAGGCTACTATCTGGAGAAGGCCAAGTCCGAGAAAGACGGCGTAGACAATGTAAGCTTTTTTGTTCATTCATAGCAACGCATCTAAAGATACTTTCATTTGGTCTGTAAAACCTCCTCATGCTAATAACATCAGAATAAATGTGCAATATCTTCTTATTGTCATAATAGCGATGTGTTTCTTAGTTTGCAGGAGATACTCCAGCTTGGTTATGCCTAAATTAAATAAAGGATAACTAAATGCATAAATGATCAAAAAACACAAATAATTTGCAGAAAATTAACCTCAATGATGAACTGAGTATACTATGATAAACAATTCAGAAGTTACACAACTTGTTCCTGTTTAATGAGTCCTGATACCTGTAGGGATAATAATTAAATTCTGTCTTATCAATACAACCTGTACCTGTAAATGAATGATGGTGCCAAACAGAAAACCCAAGCAAATGTTTTCCCACAACCGAGTGCTGGATTTTGTAGTCGCTGCTTAAGAGATCAGAGACCATCTCAATGATTACGCACTGCGGAGCCCTCATGTAGCCAGACTTCTATGTATTGAAGACGTTTGGCTCAGGAAAGTGACCCCCTTAAGATCAAGAACACAGCACAGATGAAGCAGCGTTTACCTTTTATTTCAGCAGTGGCCTCACTTACTGGTGCTTAGAATAACGTCTAATGGTTCTACAGATCGCTATTAACAATGTTCTCCATTCTGCTTCTTCCCCTAAGTCGTCTCTCAGCCCCTCCCTAGACCTGCCGGGCTTCCGCAAAATCCTCCCCCGAGCCAGTTACTTTCTCCTGTCCAAAGGCTGCTCCTCGCATCAGCAGCTGGTGGGTTCTCAGTCGGAGGCGAGCTCGGAGGCTGTGGACTCCTCCGTGGAGAGAGGCCCACCTCCCATCTCCCTCCCCCAAGAGCCCCAGTTCACGCCTCTCGAGTTGGAGAGTGAGGTCGAGCTGTCAGAGCAGCAGATTGTTGTTGTCGACGACATAGCAGGGGAGACGGAAGTGGCGTCTAATCCCACAGAACCACAAGGCGTCCCTATCTGCTCATCCTCCTCTGTGTCATGCAAAGCCCCGTCCTCTACGAGCGCCCTCGTCCCACAGGGCTGCGGTGGCCTTATGGCCAATGGGGTCGCTCTGCAAGGAAATGAAACCAGAGTCGCTGGTATCGGTTATGGTGGTCCGGTGATGCAGCAGATACAGGGGGAAACGACACATGTGGTTTCCATCCTACCCACACAGGTGAGCCTCAAAGGGCTTTCGGCCGCCTTGCAGAATGCGCTTCATTCAAGGATCATTGATCCTTTTAATCACCAAAAGTGTTTAAGCTAATGCATTTTAAGCAATTTGTCCATCACTTCAGTCTTTGCCAGGGGTCAGCTCCGTGGGCCCGGTGATGATGGTCTCTGTCGGAACCAGCGCGGAACAATGTGCCAAGCCGTCCTATAAAATGGTAAGGACCCACATTATTCATCCACCGTATGAATGTCTCACAGAAAAAGCAAACGAGAAATGGCATTACTCAGAGTTAAATGGCCGTGGGGGAACGCAGCTGCCTTGGGACACAAACCTTCACAGTTTGTCCTTCTTTGCAGTGCATTAAGACGTACACCCGAAGAGGTCGAGGGAAGTGTGTAAATCCTGGATGTTCATTTGTGTATGTCACACGCCACAAGCCACCAAAGTGTCCTGAATGTGGGACCCACTTGGCAGGAAAATGGATACCTGCTGTAAGTATCAAACAACATCAGCACCGACAGGTTGGGATGCTCAATCTTACACCAACGACTAGGAGTTGTACAACGACTTTGCCTGCAGCCCGAGTCAGTAAACAGTCTGCATTTACGTGTTAGGCGAAGAAGACCCAAGAGAATAAACCCGCGTCCAAGCAATTGCAACAGAAAGCTGAGCCCAAGATTAATGACGGCTGCCAAGCAACACCTGCCCCGGTTGTGGAGGGGAATGCAGATGTCAGCGACGCAAATATCACTGGAAGCAAAAAAGAACAGCCAGTTCAACGGCCCTTCAAAAAGCAGCGTGCAGTTCCCGCTAAAAAGCCACCAGAGGGCGGCAGCACCAAGGAGCAGGAAAAAACAAAGTAAGCACCCATGAAATTTGAAGGCCAGATTTTTGACCCTGTTGGTTTGGACCATGTGGACAGATGTGCACAAACTGCTGTACTGCACAGACTTTCCTGTAGCCTTTCCTTTGTGTTCTTTGTAGCCCAAAGTATTTCTAACACATTCATGTGTTACTGAAGGCAGATTGCAGCTGTTTTCAGTGCAAGTTGTGATGATTGAGTGTGTCTCCCTTGATGTACTTCCCCCTCTGTCCCTCATTGAGTAGCCAGGCTGTCCAAGGTCCAGACAGAAGCAACGCTGCTGTTCAGAAGAGGCCTGTGAGACCCATCCTTCCCGCCTACTACAACACAGGTGCTGTAAAACAGACAGAGCAAAGTGGCGGTCGGTGTTTGAGCTGTTTTCATATGAATTTACACTTTGGCTTGTGTTATCAGGCCGTGCTTTGTTCCAGATCATAACCGTCCCACCTCACAAAGGAACGAGTCCGAGTGGAAACAACAATAGCTCATCCGCTGGTACTGTGCATCTTTTTATTTCATTTGTGCGTTGATGAGTCATCATTTTCCGTTTGTTTGGATGCAGTGTCATTGTTGTGTCCGTCAGTGCTTGTCATTGGCTTAATATACCGTGTTACACGAGGAGGAAGTGATATAGATATAGTCACAGCTCTTGGCTAATGTGGTCGTTTTCTAACCACAGTGCCTTTAGAGAGTTTCTCAGGACTGAAACCCAGCACTTTGAAGCAGCTCGGCCAGACGCTCCCAACATCCGGAGCAAAGCAGGTTAGCTCACACGCACACGCACACGCACACACACACACACACACACACTGCAAAGATTCGGTTTTGGTCTAATATATTGTCTTTTTATGTACGTGTTTCGTAGGACTCTTCTCTCCCTGCAGGGGGAAGCCAGTCCATGTGTTCATCGGTTGATAAAGGAGTGAACATCCTGTCATTCGTCCCTTTCAAACAAAACACTGTTTCCAGCTTTGTCAGTATACTGCTATTCTCATTTCTTTATCTTGTATTAGATCACACAGAATGAATCTACATTGGTGTTTGCGTATCCCCTTTTATCGCCACTTGTGTGTTACTCATGCTCTTCCTTGTTCTTTAAGGATTTGGGACTGTCCACGGCTCGTGGAAGGGGGCGATGTAAGAACCCCACCTGTGACTACATGTACAAGAACAGACACAAACCTGCAATGTGCCCTAAATGTGGCTGTGAGCTGACCCAGAGGAATGCCAAGGGAACAAAGGTGAAGCCTGTGTAAAAGAACCTAAAACAATAATGTTGATTCAATGTTCTCAGTGGATTCAATGGGTTTCCTATTTTGTGCGATACCCTCTTTCTGCCCAGTAATGTGTGTCAATGGGTTGTTAAATTCTTTTTTCCTTTCGTCAGTCGGAGACTCTGCTCGATCCGTACCAGGAACTGAGTCCCGCTCAGAAAGACGTCCAGCGGCAAAACACCCTGCAGTTACTGCACCGCTCCATGCAGATCCCCGAGGGCGAGACGGAGCTTCAGGAAATGTTGACCCTCATCCAGGAGCTCAACAGTCTCCAAATCGTCCTGGTTCAACCGTGCGGGCAGGAGCACGAGGACAGCTTGGAGACGGAGACACTGGTGGAGTCCGGCTGGCCTCAGTTCTACGAGTCGGCAGCAACTCACTGTGGCTTGTGTAACTATCCTCTCTTCAAAGGAGATCAGAGGTGAGAAGATGGCTCTCTGTACGCCAACCAACCCGCCTTCGACTTTAGTGGGTCAATACCAGCAGGTAGCGTATCCTCATGAGTGTGTGTGTGTGTGTGTGTGTGTGTGTGTGTGTGTGTGCGCGCTTGTACTTTGTAGCACCGTAGCAGGACAAGAGGACTGCTGGCTGCTGACTAAGACACTAATCCAGACGGCCACTCTTCAGCTCAAGGTGTGTCTCAATGTTCAGTGTCTGGCTCTGCACAGCTACACTGACCTGCATCCAGGTAAACAACCCCACTCACCACAACTATTCTTTTATTGAGTGTCAAGTACTGAAGCCTCACAGGTTTCGCTCACTCTTGTCCTGCATCATGTTCGAAGCCATTTGTTCGTATTATCTCAAACCAAATGATGTTTATACAGAATATTAATAATACAGAAATTCATTGTTTCATCTTGGAGCTTCTGCGTGTACCGCACGTGTTTCTGATTAGATACTTAATTATGGATATTCAGTATTTTGCTGATTGACCACATTCAGAGATGAAAATGCAAGCGTGAATGCAAAACTGCTATTATTGTCATCATTTATCACTACCCAGTATAAGACTCAGTAAGTATAGCGGCATTCTGTACTTTCTCTTGTCTCTGCGTAAGAGCCCAGTACCAGTCTTGCTCATGTATTCATAGTAATGGCAAAGCTCAGTCGCCGTGTATCAACACTTGGCTGGGCGGATGTGGGCCTTTCCTGTAAACTCAACGTTGATGTTTTCTGTGATAGGTTTGTTCAACATTGGGAACAGGCTGCTTGTAAGTATCGACCTGTTTCTGAAGATAAGGACCTGCATCAAGCAGGGCCAAGCCCCCCCTCAGGCAGCCAGGACCGTACTGGACAACAACCCCAATCACCCTGGTAAAGACTGGGATCAACTCTACTCGCGTGAAATCTGCCAGTTTGTTAGTTTAATGTCCCCCTTTCAATCTGAACACATAGCCATCTCGTTATCTTCCTTTTGTTTCCCATCAGTCCACACTTTGAGTCCAGAGGAGACGGCTCAAATTCAAGATCTTCTCCTGAGTGGCTACTGGGCCTTTGAGTGTCTGACCGTGCGCGATTACAACGACATGATCTGTGGCATTTGTGGTGTTGCCCCTAAACTGGAGATTGCTCAGCGATACACAACCAATGTACTGGAGCTAAAAAACGTGGAGGTGAGAGATTGACGTAAGAAAGTTAGCGGGAGACATAGTTGGAGAGTGCCGGCTCCATCCTGAAGGGACCCTTTCACAAGCTTATGCGCGTTCCTTTCTGTCCGCAGTTTACTTGGCCTGAGTTTTCCGTGTCAGATGAGGTTCTCGTGGACGACTTCTGGCTGACCATGGAAAGTGAGGCTATCGAGCAAGCGGCGTTCCCCACGGACATCCCCATCACGCGGGTGGACGCTTCTATCATCGCTCCCTTCATTCCCCCGCTGATGAGGAGTCCCGCCGTCATCAACACGGAGAAGGACAAGGGCGTAGCTCACGCGCGGCCGTCCTCCGGTACGGGGATCCTTCAAAACGCCAAGGGACGCGTAAGAAGCTGTCGATCTGGAGCCCTGAGCAACGTATTTTAAGAGAACGCTTGATCTGTTTTAGGCGATCCGTCAGTTTTGGTGCGTCTCATTCACGATGGTCAGCTGAGACTCGATAAGATTGAAGATCACAGTGAGAACGAGCTGAGAACAATTCTGGAGCGCTGCGCCGCGACCGTCAGCCCAGACTCCACTAAGGTGTGTGTGTGTGTGTGTGTGTGTGTCTTTGTCTGTATATATATGTCTGTGTGTGCGTGTCTATGAAACAACACTTAAAACACAAGAGGCCGGGCCTAGTGAAGTTATTTTGCCAGCGAGAACTTTATGAGCGTTTTGTTATAAAGTCCTCCAGCATCCACAAAGAGACACACAGATGACTGAGTAAAGTATTTTTGTTCACTGTAAAATACTTGCTACATAGAAATACACCAATCATGTAATGATTTCTTGGCCTAAAAAACAGGAACCCCCTGCCCCGCACTCTGGGGCTGCAAAGACAAAGATATTTCGTCATGTTTGTTTGCTTGCTGTGATGGTTGAAAGATGATTTCCTCATTCCGTACCCTGTGGATGTGTTCATCGTGTCCCCGTCCCCCCCGGTGCACTCGTTTCTTTGAATAAAAGCCTCCTTTCTGTCTCTCTGAGTCAGAAGGAGCTGCTGGCGTCCCTGATCTCCCTGTACACACTTGTTCACGGAGGCCTCTCCACGGCCCCTCCTCCCCCTCCACACCTCACCGCTGGCAAGCTGTCCAAGGTCTGCCCCCACAAGGTAGGAAGAGCAGCCGGGTCGAATGTGAGAAACAGATAGGTGTGGCCCTAGTGATCACAACCGGACTGCTGCACCATCCAAACCTCAATGCACCCTCGACGTCTCCTGGTTGCAGTCTCGCCTGTACCTGTACCACCCCCCCCCCCCCCTCCCTAAATGCCCCCCGTGTGATCTGTAGGGCCTCGTCTTACTTGTCCTTCTCTCTCTGTTTCCAGGTGGTGTGCGGCTCCAAGTACCTGGTGAGAGGAGAGACGGCTCGAGACCACGTGGACCTGCTGCTGTCCTCCCGCTACTGGCCCCCCGTCTACGTCAGCGACTGTCCCCGACAGGTGGCGCTGTGTGCCGACATCCAGTACCCAGAACAGGCAACCCAGATGTGGGGAAGGAACCAAGGATGCTTCTCTGACCCTTTTGAAAAACCAGAGGTGAGTGATTGAAATAAAATCCAAATATGTGTTCAGGAACTCCTTATACTCCGTGTGCTCGTTATGAATAAAAACTAAAAGAGTCATTACAGGATCAATTTTATTTTCATTTAAAACAGATCATATATTTACGAAGATAATCAATTTCTTTTTGTTAATGTGGTGCCTGGGTTTTAGCCTTTTACTGTGTAAATCACCGATGAAGCCAGTGCATCTCTACTTTATATCAGGAAGATGTCTCATAATGTTTGCACGTATTCATTTCTTTAAAAAAAGAGGCTCATACTGTGTGTCGCTTCCTTCAGTTTGTGTCATGTGCCGAGCTGCAAGAGCAGCCGTACAGCGCTGACCTTTCGTCGGTAGCAGGGAACCAGCAAGTCCACCCCATCACCAAATCAGCCAGTTGCTGGCTGGTTCGTCCTCCCGGAGCAGCCCAGGAGCCCCCGGCTGCTCCGCCAGAGCACCACTCCATGGTCCTCTGCAGAGATCTGGAGCCCTACGTCCACCTGCTGGCTGAGCTGGAGAAAGAGGGGCGAGACGACGACGACGACGACGACGAAGGACAGAAGGCTGAGGGCGACTCGGCTGAGAACTCTGAGGACTCGTACTCGGTCAGCCGCGCGCGCCGCCAAGCCGCGGTCTTCAACAACACCGCTTATTACTACCTTTACAACCGCCTGGTGGATTTCCTCACCAGCAGGGACATCGTGAGCCAGCAGATCAACCAGGTGGTGAAGGCCTGCCAGCCGGGGGAGGTGGTGATCAGGGACGCTCTGTACCGCCTGGGAGTGGCCCAGATCGACACGGAGAGAGAGGACGACGAAGGCAGCGGAGCGGAGGGACAGACGCAGGAGGGAGGGACGGAGACACACAAGGCTGAGCTTCCTTAATGGGGTTTTCCCAAAGAAAGAAGCAAGTACGAGCCGAAGGAGCCGAGAGTTCGTAGGCGTCGCTGTGCTTTCTGCATCGGTGGTGGAGATTACTTTCCTTTAAATCAGCCTGTGCAACTGTAGAGAAGAAGAATAAAGTAGCGCTTCTGAAAACCGGTATTATTCAATCACATTCTTCGTTATCTCTAACTCCAATGACTGAGAGTGAATGTCGGTTATTTTTTCAATTGACTAAAGGAAAGTAACAATATCTTTAGTTCTTTTTTTTACCGCTGTGGAGACTTGAAAAGTAAAAGTGTGGATATAAGTGTGTTATAATGTTTCCTGTAATTTAAAGAATGTAAACAGGATTTTAATAACTCTTCCATTTCGAGTTGGAATGTATTTATTATTGAACCACGAATATAGTACATTGTATTTATATTCCTTCTTATGTCAAGAAGCCGTTGTGTTTTCACCGCTCCCCGGCCACTTGCTGTCGTTTGGACTGACGTTTGCTTTTGAGAAGTGATGGTACTTGTTGATTGTACTGAATCAGAGTGTGGACCTTGAGGCCTTCGCCTTATTTTATGTCACGGTTTCTTCTCAACGGAGGTCCGTTCAACGGCGCATACGATAACATCTATTCGGTCTACTAATCGACAGTCAGCCTTTGAGAATGAACTGAAAATATTTCCTAGATTGCCTGCATGAGTTGCTTTAGAGAGATTATTTTTTTGTCAATAAAATAAAATTGATAATTGACTAATCAGACTTTTGTCAAGCATTGAAGTTTGCACAAGTGGTTAAAAATGAGGGATCGACAGGGGACAACTGAGGACATGAAAGCAGCCATGCAAAACATTTTCACATACATAAGAAGCAGCGTTCAGCAAGTCTGGGAATATTTCTTTGTGCTGTTGCTATAAGAAATTATGAAGACAAAATGCCATAGTTAATTAGAAAATAATTATTTCTGAGGCAACTTCAGTGGAGAATAGATGAGGACGCGGGCAGAGCAGCAGAGGCACTGTGGGATCATTGTGCTGTGCTCAAACTTTGGAATAACAGATTCTTGATGGACAACTAAACAAAGACTTTAAATTGTCCCAAAGTGGCTGACTACTTCAAAACAGATCAATTTAGCCGAAACCCCAAAACGGAGAAAAGGACTATTTGGACTATCAGCAGCCTCGCTGGGATGAATAGTTCTTAATGCTGCTTCTACCCGGCAAAGATGACAGAGTTTCACTGTTGAAAGCTACTGTGGGAAATGTTCCAGAGGAAATGCAAGTTGGACGTTATTCAATAAAAGAAGGGAAGTGAGGAGCGCTAAAGGCAGCAGCAGTTTCAGCCCTATGAGGAACAAAGTATTTATATACTCGTATGTAAAAACCTTTGCATTGTGCAGTTTTAATGGTAAAGCTTCAGTCAAAGCCTCTGCAGTTGTTCAGTGATTTAATATGTAGCTGTTGCATTGATGGTCTCATTTGCACACAAAAAAACCAACACATACATGACATATCGATGAACTACCATCTACTACCATTTACAGTCCAGCAAATATAAAGATAATTGTTGATTTACATCATGAGATATACACATTATCTGACCTTCCCTCCGTGATTTATTCAGACAAAGTACATTTTAAATGCCTGGATTCACCCAAATCTGCAGTGTCCATGTCTCACATAGCTTATATAATATTCTAAAGTCTTCAAAAACTTGGCAGTGAAGGCTGACCAGTACAAATAGACATCAGTGAAGGCAACGCTCATCTAAAACTACAGGAAATAAAGAAAAAGATGAAGAAGAAGATTTCACATTGTCACGTAACTACTGTTCATTTCATCCGTAACAGAGCCATCACACTGTGCAGTGCTGAATGAATTGGTTTGAAGTGGAACAATCACATGTTCCCACCCAACGACAGATGCTGGAAGCGTGTCACTGGAAATGCAGCTATGACCAAAGCACACAGCGGAAAACAACGTGCTCATTCTTTGCCTTCTCAGCGGTTGATTAAGCGTGATAAAACAGGGGGGAAACACTCACTCTGTTTAGGTTTACTGCAAGGTGATCAGAGGATAAAACCTAACTTGTCCAGGGGAAATAAACACCCGTATTCAGAGAGTGTTTGTGACGGTCGGCGTCCGTGAAGGCAAAGCAAATGTGAACCTGCTGACAAACGGAACTGAAATCTCTACAAAGACATTCACTGTCATGGGGGAAGTAATATTTATATCTAATGTAAATAAACACAGTGCACACTATATAATTAAGCACCCTCTAATACATGTCAGAAGAAGTGGCGTTTAGGATAAGGTTTGTTGCCATGTTTCCTACTCTTCCTCCTAGACGTGGTAATTACTAGTCATAGTCTACAAAGCAGCAAGTCACATGCTCGCTGCAGCTGCTCGTCCGTCTGGCGAGCAGGCGCAGCAGACAAAAAATAGCTGTGAAGGCGACTCTTTGCGACTGGCGTCCAGAGCAAACTGCGGTGCTCTGGCCACAAATCCCAACCCCCCTCTCCCCCCGCTGATGCTCGTGGATCTACTCGTCTACTCATGGATCGGCAGGGCGTTCAACAAAACTGGTAGTTATTGGTCTTCACCAGAGGCTGGCCTTCTTCCTGGCGGTCACAGGACGGGTCACGGGGGCCGTCGCAGCGCTCCAGCTCGTCGCTCACGTCGGCCTCTGTGACCTGCGGCTGCAGGTTCTGGTAGATTAGCTGTGGGAGAGGCAGCATTGGGAGGGTGAGAGCAGATCCAAAAAGAGGCTGCAGCTCAGCTCGTTCTGAATATCAATGCAGCGTGTGAGACGGTGCGTGTTTTTGAAAGCTGTGAGGATCTCCCAACGTTAAAAGTAAATAGCAATTGGTCTCACAGCTCGGCAAAATCCGTGAGTTTCCACGGGACTCTTTGGCCACAGAATCACATGTTTTGTCACACGCGGATCAGCAAAGCTTAACTTCTGCGTCGCACTAACTCACCTGTTCCTGCTCAGGTTGCTCCCCGAGTAGCCTTTCTATCATGTGACTGATCTTGCTGAAAGTCGGACGCTGCGTGGGCTCCAGATTCCAGCAGATCTTCATGATCGTGTAGCTAAAACAAAAGGGAACCGTTTTTTACAAAACTGATTTCAGTTTCAGTAAACCATTGATAAGACACATTTGATAGGTTTTATTTTTAACCCAAGCTGTACATCCTTCAAATCAAGAAACTGTATACCAGAAAATTAGAGAAAATAAGTGGCGACACAGTTTGACAAGAGACCCGTTCATAAGAACCCGAGCCCCTCCAGTCGCATTTTTGGTGCCATGAAATAGCAGTTTCATGGCTTCGTAGCGGCGAGATCATGTGGCTAACAGGCAGAACTGAGGCCTGACACACAGCCGAACAACAGATGATTAGGCCCTGACTCAGATTCAGTCTCTCCTCTTTCCGTAATTACTGCGGGAGGTGTGACAGCCACACAGAAGTCAGGCCCCTCTGAGACACTGGGGAAAAACACATTTTTTGGACTTTTGACTTGTTATATTTTTGGATTAAGAGATAACCCGAAGCAAGTCCATTTAAATCAGGAATAATAAAAGTAGTTCATGAGGTTACCACATGTGTTGTGTCAGACGTAATAGCAAAAGACTGGCAGAGAAATAAGGGATCTTTGTTCTGTTGGGTTCAACATTTGAGTTGAATTCATGTTAATGTACGTATTTCTAGTTGCCCCCCCGTGTTTGTCCGAATCTGATGTGCTGCGTGCTTACATTTTGCCAGTGGATAAAAAGACTACTATTACAAAAACTCATCTGATAATCAGGTGACATTTGCTGCAAAAATCTGTGGGGGGAAAACAAAAGCAGCGGCCGTTCATCATTTCATGAAACCGCCTTTTTGTTGCTGAGGGGAAGCGCTTACATCTCGGCTGGGGCAAAGTGCGGTTGGCACATCTGGTATCCGCGCTTCATCCATCTTGTAGAACCTCGAGTCCACAGCCACGCAGGGGTAAGGGCTCTTGCCTGACAGCGAATCACATGCAGTCGGTTAAGCAAGCAAATCATGAAATACATGTGGGGTACATTTGGCCACGTTCTGACCTAAAGAGAAGATCTCCCACAAGAGGATGCCGTAGGACCAGACGTCGCTCTGCACGGTGTAGACGCAGTCGAAGATGCTTTCTGGAGCCATCCACTTCACTGGCAGACGGGCCTTCATGCACAACGGAAAAAGCACAAACGTTGTTTGTTCCTTATCTAGACTTTATTTTTTGGTAAACGTGAAGTCAACTTTAGCTTCAATGCACTGAGGGGCTCACATTGCCCTTCACCACGTAGTTGGAGTCGTTCATGATGTCACGGGCCAGGCCAAAGTCACAGATCTTGGCCACTCGGCGGTCGGTCAACAGGACATTCCTAGCAGCCACGTCTCTATGAATGCACTTCGCACCCACACACACACACACACACACACACACACACAGTGTTTGTCTTGGGTTGGAGTCTCACCCATTAAAAAACAAGTATGTTACTGAACATTGAATCTCAACTCAGTTCCGTTTTAGTGGTAAAATCACTTGCGTTTTTGGCAGCCAGGAAGTCGAGGCCCTGAGCCACTTGAAAGGAAAACCTCAGCAAGTCATCGATGTCCAGGGGCCATTTACCTGTCTCCTCACACGTGGGGTCTTGGCAAAGATTTACACAGGAATGATGTTAGTGACCCACAGGAGAGGGAAGTAAAGGGGCGCAGCATTTTACCAGCATTTTACTTCGCATGATAAAACTCTGATCGGGGTTAGAGAGCTTTTTACCTGGAGATGATTCCACAACGGGAACCCGGCTGGGTCTCATTTCCAGGTAACTGCTTGAAGACGTACTGGAGATCCCACTGTCACTGTCGAATGGAGGAAACAAGAGAACAAAGTGGTGTCAGAAATGTGAATGTTTTTCCCAAGTCCTCTCGTGTCTGGCTGACGTACCTTCTAAGGAACTGCCTCTTGCTGCAGACGTTCTTGTAGTCATCGGAGCAATCCGTGATGTCAGGGACGCTGTGAATAGAGCTCTCGAACGTCTCTGCCTTGTGACGAAGGAAGTTCAGGAGGTCGCCGAGGCTGCAGTACTCCGTGATCACAAGCACTGGGCCTGAAGATGAAATACACCAGTTTATGAGCCTCTCAGCAAGTTTCATGCTCATTACTTCAGTATGCTGGACAAAGGTTGACTTGCATATACAAGCTGCTGTCTGACCTCCATAGGTGCAGGCTCCCAGGAGATTGACGATGTTCTTGTGGTGACCCAGGTGGCTCAGGATCTTCAGCTCCGACATCAGAGCCTCCCTTTCATCGGAATGGGCGCTGGCTGCAGAAAGACAGAATAGATTGTGATCCTATCTGATCAAATGCGACAAAAGGCTTCACTCAGGGCAATTTTCTTCAGAGGATTTTCAGATTTGACGGTCTCTCTGACTCGCTCATGAATAAAAATCCCTCTGTTCGATCTTAAAGGGCTTAAGATCGGCTCACCTTTTAACATTTTCACAGCTACACGCAACGAATTGTCTTCCATTCCCAGGCCGTAGGCTGTGGCCTCAACCACCTTTCCAAAAGCTCCGGCGCCCAGGATCTTCCCTGGTGGGACAGCAAAATATAACAGGAAAGGATTTTGAATATAACACATTTAATTTAATTATGTTTGTTTTCATGTTTCTAGAGCGCCAAATCATTCAAAATGAGTGTTTCAAATGTATCATTATGTTGGGCTCGATTACATGACGCAGACCTAGCTTGAGCTTGTCTCTTGGGAACTCCCACTTCTCATTATAGGGAAGCTGAGTGGGGTCGATGAAGGTGTAGTGGTTTCCATCTCTCGCCTCAATGATCTGCCAGCGGATCTCATACCTGGGTTTCTGAAGATGAAAACACAAGCTGAACCACTACTACAACAGCTACATTTTACAACTTGGATCACTATATGTTTTAATGGCTGTAAGTTCACCTTACCTGCTTATATTTGTACAATAGAAAAACCAGTAGCACAAGCAGGATGGCCAGAATGCCTCCTGCTCCAGTCAATGTGGAGGTGAACAATTTGTCTGTAACATCACAGAAAGATCATCAGCTCACTATTTAATCCGGAGCAGTGCCGGCCCGAGCCTCTTGGGGGCCCTAAGCAGAATTTTATTTGGGGGCCCCCCTCCCACCACGCACAGTCACCTGTGCTAGAAGATTATTGGCACAAATGTCAAGCTATACTGTTATAGCAAAAATTATAAACGAATACAGTGAGGTCATAATACAAAACTAGGGCTGCTTGCAGCATAAGCGAACTAAGCGGCTGCTTGGGGCCCCAAGCAGCCGCTTAGTTTGCTTATGCCTTGGGCCGGCCCTGATCCGGAGCAACACATTGGAACAACTACAAAGGAAGCTGACCATGTTGACACAATTTGACGAACCAAGACATTAGATTTAGAAACATGTGACTCCACAATAGCAAACTGAGAAGTACAAACACTTATGATCACGTCCTGAAACAGGAAAAGAAAAGGAAAAGAAACGATCCGATGCTCACCAGAAACCTCCATGGCAAACGTGTCGCTGCTGACGCCGACGAGGTTGAAGGCGACACACTCGACCGTCATCCTCCGGCTGGAGGGCCCGACGGTGAGGACGCTCTCCACCTCCACGGCCCCGTACTCCTCCCGCTGGACCTCCACCGTGGCCGCCTGCAGGGGGATTGCCAGCTGCAGCCCTGCGTTGTTTTCATTGCATCTGCATCATTGCAAAACACATACAGTCAGGAAAAGGACCAGCTGCTGAGGGTTTAAATGAATTAAAGCACGATACTCCTGAACCTAATGTTAGTACGCCTCCCTGTGCGGTGATACTTACGAAGGCCGTATCCCAAAACATTGGTACCAGATGATTCTGGGGGCAGGATAGCCGTATGAAGTGCAAGTGAGCGTGGTTATGTTTTCCCATCTCACCACAGCAACAGGCCTCTCTGCCGGGGAGAACAACGTTTTCGTTTTCTTTTTTTTCTTTCTCTGACCGGAGAACTTGACCCCATTTGATTTTTGTTTACAACGACACTTACGATACATTTGGACCTGGAATGTGATGGATGCATTGGTCAAGTCGCTCCTGGCGTAGAAGGTGTATATGCCCTGCTCCTGTGCATTCATTCTCTTCAGCTGCAGCGTGGCGTGGTATCTAAAACGCACAAAAACAAGCGCGAAAAAGAGGAATCTGAGGTGACTAATTCTGTGGTGTAAAATCAGACAGTTCCAATGTATCATCGCTGAGTAGCGAACACCGCTCTTCCCTCTGGCATGAACTATGGAAACATAATGACCTTGGAGTTCCATGTTAAATCCAGACAAAATGCACTGAAAGCATATTTCAAAACCACATCGTTTCCCCCTGCGGCAGTACGTTTATTTTCTGCATTTACACTGCTGACCTATCGGAGCTTTTGCAGACAAACCTTTGAAATAAGGCCCAAGTCTCTGCATTGTCACTTGCTGTTGTACCTGTTGTTGTATTGGATGAGCTTGTGCTCCTGTGTGGACGTGTTGGGAGACGTTGGGGTTTGCCATCTATGCTCCGTAATGTGGGGGTACGCTTCGATGAGCACGGTCAGCTCCAGGTCTTCGCCCTCGTTCACCTCCACTGAGAGACCCTGGTGGGCTAGTTTAGGGGACAGCTGTGGCAACAGCCGTATGTAGGCTTTGTCTGTTCGGAAGAAGCAGAATGGTTGGGTTTTCCGACGGTCGATTCGTTTAAAACGAGGCGATTGTTTCTGCAGCTTACCCACAACCAGCAGGTACGTCGTCGAACTGTTCACCCCTGCCTCATTTGTACCGTGGCAGGAAATGTTTCCCGTGTCTTTAAGGTCCACGGCGGGGATGGTCAGTATGCTCTGGATATCCAAGCGATTTTCTCCACTGGAGCGCACCCTCTCCTCTATAGTTGGTTTCTGAAGAGAAAAAAAGAATAAACAAGTCTGAGGTAAAACCATGAAACAGTCAAGAAGGCACCTTTTTAAACGCGGCGTACGGACCGACATAGTGGTGTATTTCCAGGTGACATTGTAGTTGAAGTTGGGGTTGTGTGTTGTGCAGGAAATCTTCAGTTCCTCCCCAACAATGCGCACGTATTCATCCGTCTCCAAGAGCACGTACGGAGGGAAACGGAGTTCTGGAGGAAACCATCAATGAGTACCAAACTTCATCGCATCACTTTGAAACGACCATTTTTCAAGCAACCTGGTGAACCCACTCTGAATGACGTAGACCGAAAAGACCTTGGAGATCATTTCCACTCCGTTGACCCTGGCTGTGCAGACGTAGTCGGCATTGAAGCCCGGGCGCAGCTTGTGGATGTAAATCCCACGGTGCCGGTACACTGTGAAGTTCATGCCCGGTGGCACGGAAGTGCCGTTGTCCATGCGAAGGCCCAGGTCTGTGGCGGCCGGGTTGGTCAGCAGGCAGGGCAGCAGGTAGTCCTCACCCTCCTTCTTCACCACCCGCAGGGACGTGCTGCTGGTCCAGAACGCACGGTTTGGATCTGGTCAAGAGGGGTATCGCAACGCTTCGTTAGAGCAGTGGGATCATGTGGGATTCACGCTGAGGCCATCCGATACACAGTCACAGAAACGCATCGCTGGTGTGGAACATTGCAGGTCAACATGAGGAAGCTTGTCCTACTGTTCTGCTCCCATTTATCCGTCCTCACCTTTGACGTACACGTGCACCGAGGAGGTGGGGTGCTGTGGCCCAGCGGCGTAAGCACACTTGTATGTTCCGGTGAATTCTGCATTGGCACGTTCCACCCTGAAGGAGCGGACTTTCCCGTTGGCCTTGGACACGAAGCGCTTGTGTTTGGACAACCTTGTGTACCAGTTTACAGGCGCATCTCCCTCACACCTCAGATCCAGGAGGGTCCCATGCTGGATCACCACCTCAGGACTGTTCACCACACGAGAGTTGAGCTTGATCACCGGACGCCTCCATTGCTCTGAGAAGGAACATTTCACAAGAGAAGTTATTGCCTGTTTTAACCAATGCCAACACAGTGAGAACAAACTGTTAATTCTCAGTTAGAGACTTAATAACTGAGTCTGTGCCATGATTCAGATCTATTTTGGAAGTAAATTAGGAAAAATAAAAACCTGAGAAACTCCCTTTGTCCATCTCACTTCCCTTTTTACATCTCTTACTTACTACTTTTGCATATAGGCTGTTTTTTTCATGTTCAGTATACCACATTGTCGCTCTCACAAAGCACTTTTCTCTGGGTGTGATAATTACACGGACGGGTTCACTTTGAAGTTGGGCCACCCTGTGGGTGTGTGTCAGACGCCGAGCGGCGTCACAAAGTGTCGGTACTCGACGCGAACAGGCTGAGAAAACGACATCAATATTAGAGGATGTTCAGTCCGAGCTGATAAAAATGTATTTCGGGGGTTGTATTTTTTTCTCTCTCCCCCCCAGGGAGAGTTGCACTTTAATGGTGAAAAACAAAGGTCTCTTTGATGACTTTGTTTACGATTACGATATGAGTAAGTTGGATAACTCCTAAAGTTTGTGGACAATGGACGACGTCTTTAAAGACCGTGAAAAAAACGACTCCATTTCCTTTTCACCTGAAGCAACCTCTCGTTTAGAACAAAGTATACACCCTCGGTTAAAGTTATAAAAGTGTATTTTTAAAGGTTTGTGTTTTGATGCGTGAAGCACAACTGAGATTCTATGTTCAGCATTTTTCTTATTCACCACCGCACACAAGAAAAGGCTGAGAACTAGAAATGGAACAAATCAGCATATTTGATCATTTGATCTGAACACCCTTGCTGTCAGTGCAAGCGGTTGCTTTTCCTTAAAAGACCTTGTTCAATACTCAACGTGACCCCTATGCCCCCCCTCACAACACCATACAATAATGCAGCACAAGTAATTCATTCAGCCAAAACAGATACAAGTGAAACAGATGCTTTAATCTGCTGAAACGCAAATGCGTGAAATTGCAATTTGATGCTTGATGGGTGATATTCACATATATTGTGTTTAGAGCCGAGTAAAATGGAAGAGAAGAGAAAGAAAGTGTGTGTTAGATCTCCGTTTGAAAAGCATGCAGTGTTTCTTAGCTCTTCTGCAATGAACACGAGCTTCTTCCATGAAATGTACCATTAAATCATAAAAGCGTAAAACACGAGAAGTCATGTTACCGTAGAGTACAACTTTTATGTAGAAATATGTAACTAAAACCTTTTAGACTTTTTTTTTTTACATATCAAAGACATATCTTATAAATTAAGAGAACCAACCTGTATGCTGCGACTAAGTCTATATTTCACTTCATATCACTTCAATCTACTATATCGCTCAACAAACTGCCAGAATAGGAAGAAAATCCTCATACGTGGTGTTTCTTTGTTCTACGTTACCTGAAGCAGCAGAGGCCACGATCCCCAGCAGCAGAGCCAGGCAGGACTGCATCCTGGATCAACTCCCCCCTGCCGTTTGAATGTTTAAGCTTGCGTGCTACCAATTACTCTTCTTTTCGTCTGTGGCATTAGGGAGAGACATGAGAAAAACCTCTCTGAAGTTGTACCATCGGAGATCCCCCCCCTCTCATCAACTTCTCTTTTCCCGAATGCACAAATCTCTGCTGTACAGCAATATTCCTCTGCAGCGATTACCCTCGCAAGTGTACGTTGACCAAGCGTTTCCACAACTGCTTTATTTCAAAAGTGCTCACCTGCAGATGTGTTGAGGCTAACAAAGGGGCTACGATCGCTCCCCGGCAGGCTGTGAGGCTTCCAGCATCCACAGCGAGCTTCCTCTCCCGTCAGCTTGTTTACAGTCTCTCCACCCGCTGAAGTCTCACAGCAAACATGATTTCTTCTTTCCAGGCAGCAAGTGGTGGAGGGAACTCAGTGTGTGTTAGTGTTTATGTGTGTGTGGGGGGGGTGGGGGTAGGGGGGTGGGTTTGTGTGGAGAGGCGGATCAGCACATCATGCTCAACAAATTAATGAGCCAGTTCCAATTTGCCACAGAAAGACAGTGAGGTGAGACTAATCACCTCCGCCACTGCTGGACCGATGTGGGAGAGAAAAAGGAGTCAGAAAAGTTCAGAAACTAGAAAGAGAAATAAAGGCCTTTATTTACAGTTTATTGTAATAACACAAGTTTTTTTTTCTTCTTTTGGCTGTTTTGACGGTAAAGAAATCGATAAAGACAGAGTATAGCAGCTAATATAGAGCCGTCAAATTCCTATGATTTATAAAAGACTGACACTCACAGTGCTACGATTATAATACACATTTATTGTCACATTAACAACCTACAAAATGGCACATAGAAAAAATACATTTGTAAACGTTAAGAAGAGCTTTGGTACCATAGCTTGTGATACAGTGATCTTGTGCATTTTACATTGCAGAAACAGAAAAAACGACAACGCGTAGGTTCAAAAGGGTGGACAATAACACAAGACTGACAGTCGAAACATTGAGCGAGTCACTGCTAAACAATGCAGGAGAAGACGAAAAGCATCTATTTTACATCTACAGTATCCATATGAATATCTACGTTTAGCTCGACAATGGGCCACAATCCACAGCTCGAAGGCAAATATCTGCCCGGCTGTACAAAGACACTCATGTGCTGTCTTGTGCTAAGGCAGTGATACGCTGTATTCATTGTTCTTCCCTTGAGAGTCACCTGTCACCACAGAAATTGATTTACCGTAACAGCCACATGTTAAGTAAAAACTTGGATTTAACTAGAGTGTAGCTTCTGGATCTGTATTTCAGTATATATCTACATTTTCATTCTCAAATACCCACATTTTTCTAAATAAAGTGCAAATCTGGCACAGAGCTATGAATTAAACTATGCAAAAAAAGTATTTGAAAATTCACATATGACATACAGATTTGATATAATTCTCACAAAAAAGAAAACATGTCTGGCACAAATAAATGTGCATATCTGTAATTCACGTCCTTGTGGCTGATTGTGGTCTTTATATAATGCTAATAATTGCCACCACTACGGGTGATTCTAAACTAAGCTGTGTGAAATCAATTAAAAATGCACATATTTCATGAGTGTCAGTTCACAATACAAAATAAAATAAACACATTGTTTCAAAAAGGATTCTCTACGGATTACGAGGCGAGCACTGTACTTATGTTATGACATCTGTCTGATAAACGACTGAACGATAACAGGCTCATCATTTGCTCCCATTTAGTTTCTGAGGTACTAAGTTTGATACAAAACTCAAAAGAAGGGCACAACATTTTGAGTGCTTCGTGGAAATACAAAAACGTCCATCTCGGCATCAATTTCGCTACATTCTATTTTAGTCACGTTCCCTTTCTCGATATCAGAGTTCCTATGTGGCTACAAGAAGCTGTCTTCTACCTCCGGTGTCCCGGAAAAACCCAACAGGGCGTCTCTCTCGCTGGTGTCCTCCCGCCGGTCCTCCTCTGGCAGAGTGTCTGCAGTGTCCTGGGACACGGAGTCCGTCTCCTCCCCCAGAGCCAGAGAGCTGAGGGGGGAACAAACGCATAAAGTCACATAAAAGTCATAGAAAGACACAACACCATCTGTACTTATTAATGTTTATAACAACATTCTGATATCTTCTTTTCTTTCTTTTTTATCTCCCTTCCAGCCAAAACAAGACACGCCTAACAAAAAGGAAACCAATTCCAATTCTTTTTCCGGTTCTTTTTTCGTAGGAATGATCTAAACATGTGTGTACTCTTTAGGATGTTAAGCAGTAACGGTTTAAAACCCTAAATTGTCCTGAAAGCACAAGAGCGAAGATTAGGAGCTTTTCCTCTTTTAATATCTAATTTCAGAAAATTCTAAATCTGACTCTTGGAAATCATTATAGTGATTATTATTGATCGGCCCGCATAGGGAATATCTCTTCTTGTTATATGAAGATACTGCCGGACGTGCTCATGACATCCTCACCATGTGTCTGCGTAAAGCTCCTCCCACCAAAACACCTCAAAACCAAATCACAATGTCTAAGGTGCCAAAAAAAAAGACAAATGTTGGAAACCACTGATACTCTGAGAGTTTTTAAACATACATATATTAAAGAATATCTAAATCCAATTTAACGACAAGGTATTATCATATTTCTATCTACAGAGATATCTGGTTTTCGTTCATATTCAGCCTTCATGTGATTGTTTATCAGCTGCTGTGTGGCTGCACTGCTCCTGATAAGCATCTGTTCCAGCGGCTCCGTACCTCGCAGGACTCTCTGACGGCCCGAAGGGGAAAACGTCCTCCGGCTTGGGGTCCGGGATGGGAATGATGTATTCGTTGCATAAGGTTACGACTTCCTGTGAGTCGGCCTCTTGTCTGAACTCGCCGGGCCCGTGGCCGTAGAGCTCCGGGGGGGCGTAATGGGGGGGCGGGGTGCCGAATGCCGGGTTGGCGATGGGAAAGGGGGAGGAGAGGCGGGGCTTGGTGCGGGCGACCGCCGGGTGGTCACTCTTCAGGAAGTTGTCGTTGACTTGGCTGTATTTCTGTTGCCGGGGGGAGAAATGTCTGATTATTATTTCAAGTTTGTGAGCTTTAGGTTTTCTTTTTTGCATCCATTTGAAGATTAAGAATATGTGCTGTATAGAAAGTCCAAGCTCAGTCCAATTTACATCATGGTCAGAGGCGGCAGAAGTACCTTTTTATAGCTATCTGCCAACATGTTCCCAACACTGTGGACCAGAGAGGAGAAGTCGGGCCTCCTTTCATACTTCTCGTCCCAGCACTTCTTCATGATGTCATGACTGCAACCGAGACAACGTGCATTTAACTTCTTATTCTACAGTTTCACGTCCGGGTTACTGGAGAGGCGACATGCAGCCTGCGTTAAGGTCACAATGAGACTCACACTTCATCAGAGGCGTGTGCCGGTTTGGCCATTCGGTAGCCTCTCTTCAGAGCGCTGTAGAACAACTCATTCATGGGCAAATCGGGGTAAGGGGTTCCTCCTGCACGAAGCATTCCACAAGCAAGAACGTAAATCACACTGGGAAACAATGGATTGCACTACAATGAGAGACGGACGGGTGTTAGAGATGTATTTGAAAATCCCTACATTCACGACTCTGATACATAAATGGATGGACTGATAGACTGATAGGCAGCCAAACAGTGAAGACGTGATCAGCTTTTGTCAACCGAAAAAAAAGATAAACAGGAAAGAAATGAGGGTCGGAGTGGTCGGGAATCTGGAACACGGACGAGCACGTGCTGTGTCTTATACACAATTAACAACATAAATCACCCTGTAAGCGTATGAAGGGATGAATATGGATAACATGGGACGGACGGTTGTAATAATTTGTAAGCTGCATTTTGAACGAGAGCAGCTTCACAAGTTACGGAGGGAGTCAAATCAATAAAAGTGTGAATCACCTGCATAAAACCAAAATGCCTCCAGTGACTGAAATAGTCTACAAATGTAAAATCATTCATCTAAAGTCATGCACATTTGTCTTAAGAACAGGGCCAAGTGATTCTACATGTTGTTGTGATGCAGATCTGTAAAGAAAAAAAGGATCTAAAAAGCATCCAACAAAAGTCAAATTCTGTCGAGGAAGCGCAGAGAATCTTTGCTTATCATTTTTACAGAGGTTGGATTGTGAGTTTGTTTTCTACCGCTGCCACGCAATAAACTGTCTCCTTTGTTTCCATAGTAGCTTTAAAAATCTTTTTTTAGCTTTTTTTAGTTCAGACCGTGACTGTGCTTAATGGGCTTTTAACCTCATTTACTAAACGTCAACGTACTTTTAATCAGACATGGGGTTTGAAATTTGCTTTGCATAATTTCAGTGTCATTTTAGACGCAGGTCTTCATCATTTTCAGTTCACCAGAAGTTGGGGAATGTTTGTTTCGGCTTCAATAATGAACAAGGTAACGTCTTTGTTATGTGACCCACACAAGCAAGTAAAGGAGATGAATCCCTCTTGTGTGTTGACCAGTTGGATTTGGTTAGTGTATTTCTTTTGTGTTACTATGTGTAAATATGTGTGTTTGGACTGACCTAGAGTGAAAATCTCCCAAAGGAGAATGCCGTACGACCACACGTCACTCAGGGTGGTGTACAAATTATGGAAAATACTTTCTGGTGCCATCCACTTCAGGGGCAGGAAGGTCTGAAGGAAAGAAGTTGGACATTAGACAATAAAACAGGTCAAATATCTAATATATTATACACTTATCTCCATTGCACACCCACTGATGATCATATTTGCAGCATTTTATTTATCTATTTTATTAAACTACATTGTAAAAAAAGTGAGTTGGCATAATGCATATTTATTTTTTTTAAACATAGTGATTTTGTAACTCACGCTGCCTTTGGAGATGTAGTTGGAATCATGCATGATGTCTCTGGCCAGGCCAAAGTCACAGATCTTCACCAGTTTGCCCTCGCAGATCAGAACGTTCCTGGCAGCGAGGTCACGGTGAACGCACTGTGGTGGAACACAATCGAAGCAAATTAAATAGTGTTGATTCGTGGCTTGTAACGGTTCTGGTTAGTGTTTTTTAGCTCTTTATCCCCGTTTCCAGTCTCATTGCTAAGCTCCGCTAACCAACTTTAAGCTGTCGCTTCATGTTTTGAGTGCAGGCATGATTGTGGTCTGTATTTCCTCTTTCACATCTCAGGTGCTTAAAAATGTGGAACTATCCCTTCAATCGAAACAAAGTCACCTAATCTAGAACTATATTGGATCAAATATCGCCATCTAAATATTATGCGCCGGCATTTCTCATATCCTACGTTTTTGGAGGCGAGAAACTCCATCCCCTGGGCCACTTGATAGCTGAAGCCCAACAGATCGTCGTAGGTGAGAATGGAAGAGTCACTGATGGCCAGATCCAACCTGCTGCCACCTGAACACGGAGACGAGAAGGTGAGTAACATCTGATGAATGGAGGAATTGTCCTGCTGGGGGAACTCCGGCTGTCCTGTGACTGCATGGCCGGAAACGAAGCGCAAGCCATTCACACACTGTAACATTTGTAAGTGTTTCTCTGATCAAAGACCGGAGCAAATTAAAGTTGGATTCATTGATTTATGAGCCGAAAACAATGCATGCGTTGATGAAATGCACTATTTCTGGACTAGCGAATAATAAATCACACATCAATGAGAATGATGGCTGGTGGTTGGCCTCATATCAGGCCGCATGTCATTCTCCCATGCTTCCTCATACTTAATTTAACCTACAACTGAGTTTTTAAATAGTTGACAAGCAAATCAAACCTTGTTCCTGATAGATGTCCTGCTGGTAGGGCGAATCGTATGAGGAGGGTTGGATGTCCGCGTACTTGATGGTGTCCATCTGCTCCATCTGCATGGGCACGTAGATGGTGGGCTCATCTCTACTCATGTCCATGTATCCTCCGTCACTCTCACTCCCGAAGGACACGTAGCTGGATGCACAAAGTGTGAAACGATGCGTTGTGATGAACTCACCTGTGTCGATTTGATCCCATGGGGCTTTCATGTAACTGAACGTGAGGAAGACGCACACACGCAGGCAGACACACACATTGTAGGAGATGTCATTTGTTCTCCTCACCCTTTCCTCTGGCTGAGCGGAGTGCTTCCTCCAGAGACGAGGCAGCCGTCGTCTTGGTTCTTCTCTGCTTGACACTGCAGGAGGGTGTGCTTGTTTCTGTGCAGGTAGTCCACCAGGTCGCCATAGCGACAGTACTCCGTCACCAGATACAAGGGGCCTAATTGGTGGTGAACATTTTGGGTTTACAAAACTTTCATTTCACGGCATACTTAACTTTAACTTTAAACTGAGTTTCGCTGACTCAAATTATCGAAATGAGTTTAATATATAGGTAGGTAAAAATAGGTCATTAAATAGTATTCGATTCAATTTTAAATTATAAAAAGGAGATTTAAACAGGCAAAAAAGCTGTTTTATTGTTATTTGGTCTTATATGGAAATACATTTCATTTGTTAGAATTCATATTAATTAGTTAATTTAAATAGTCCGCCTTTACTCAAATCATACTATGTGGAACATTAAATATCTAAATATTAGCTTTTAATGAAAAGAGTTCAAAACAACCAGATAATCCTTTGCCTGAACATGCTACTCATAAAGTAATATAAAATGCTATTATAAAATGACCTAATCGTCTCGTGTGTTCGCACAGTACAGCTCACCGTGTTTGGTGCAGGCTCCCAGCAAGTTGACGATGTTGAGGTGAGGACCCAGGTGACTCATGATCTTCAACTCTGACATCAAAGCCTGAGTCTCACTCCTCCTGGCTGTGGCTGCGTGGAGAGAGAAAGACGCATCAAAAGAAAGAATCTGAGGCAAGGACGCTGACGTCAAACTGCTCAGTGACCCAGGCTGGCAGCCAAGCTAAAGCTCAGCGGGCCTCTGCTTCCTTTGTGCTCGCAGGAAGTCGGCACAACAACCGTCAGCTGCTGTGCGAAAGCAGTACGCAAATGGCTTTAGACCGTGTTTTTATATTGTGTGTCTTACATTTCAGCATTTTCACAGCCACTTTTGTGCTGGACTGGGAATGAGTGAGACCGTACGCAGTCGCCTCCACCACCCTGCCAAAGGCTCCCGATCCGAGAGTGCGACCTGAAACGCAAAAGGACGGCTCAGTGGGACACAGTGTGAACGGGACACATGGTCGACCTGCAACGCACGCAACATCTCCGCCGTTCATTGAAAAAAATCAATGCTAATACATTTCTCTGTTAACTCCAGATTGATAATTGATTCTTGAGAGCAGGTCTGAGCGCTGGAGTTTCCAGTTTGTACAAAGTAATTTACTACGAATGACACGTCGTCCAAAGGTTTAAGAGCTTTATAAAAGGAAGCAGGATTAGAGCCAAGAAGACAACTTTAACAATCATCACTTAGTAGTCCAGCCTCGACTACGCCCAGACGACCCGAACCCCCCACAGCAGCACGGTCACCCCCCCCAACTCATTTTAGACTGAGATGAACTGAGTGAACTGGACACATTGGGACATTGAGGTCGCCACGACAACACCTTAGTAAAATGTTATACAGCAGGAAAAAGAGGGAGCAACGAAAGACAAAGATATTATGAAATATATAATGATATATATTATATTTAAAATACTACTTAGCCAAAGCTTTAGATGTCATTTAAAAATAATTTCATCAAGTGTTTATTTGGGTATTACGGATCGGCTGGCTTACATAGCGAAACAAAAATGCGTTTTTCTTTTGTTCATTATAAAATTATGAATTGTATCGTCAACCTAGTACTTAAATTTCTGTTTGTACAATGACATGTATTTTATTGTATTTATAAACTATCTCTTTGTTTTTGACTTGAGACAGCGGCAGCACACGAGGATAACGTGACTGGAAGCGTCTCCATCGGTCCCTCGTGAGGACTCACCAAGCACCAGGTTGTCTCGTGGCATCTCCCAAGCCAGGTCGTAGGGCAGGTGGATGGGGTCCACGTAGATGTACTCATGACCGTCCTGGCTCACCGACTCTATCACCTTCCATCTGATCTCATAGCGAGGTTTCTAAAAACAGACGCAGGGACAAACAAACAAAAACACACACAAACACAAGAGCCAAACTGAAACACCAAAACAAAAGGACTCCACTTTTTAATGGCAAAAGATGAGTGATAGATAAGATAAAATAATATGGATGGTTGAGTTCGTAACTTAGTGTCTCACCTTTCTCCATAGAGCAATGAGGATGATGATGGATATGATAATGATGACCACTAAGGCTGAAACAGCAGCCAATACTGCCACCTGGGAGTACAGCGCTGCAACAGGCGAGATGACACAGCATTAGACCGAGACTCAAAGCCTCAAATATATACACATAAAACGTCCTTTTACAAACACATGATGTACTGTTTGGTGAAACCTCGTCCTGGATCTCTAATTTGTAACTTTGTCTTGTTTACCATGCTTTTTATTTTTTTTAACCAACTAGGATATCATTTTTTTAATTATTTTATAGTTAACTTGTAAACTGCACATTTATCCAGTGACACCAATCAACATACACGCGGTACAATGTTTCCCTTCCTCTGGTCCTTCAAATGCAACGTTAAAAACTCTTAAATGGGAGATTCTCGTTGGCGACACGTACTGCTGGACACCAGTTTGACGTCCCTTCTGTCCGTGAGTCCTGCTTGGTTGTTGGCCTCGCAGCGCACCGTGACCTGCTGCGGCTGGTGGAAGGTCACCTGGCTGGTTGTACGGGCCTCGCCGTAGGTGACGTTGGTCAGGATGCTCAGCACCCCGGGCTCCGGTATCAGTGGACGCCAAACTGCTGTTTGGTTGCTGAACCTGCGGCAGGACACGGAGGTCAGCGGGAGGACTCACAGAATTCGACAGGTCAAATAATTTTTCCGTGAATGGTCGGCCATCTTGTGTTCAGCGACGAAGGGGAGACTCACTGGTGCATGCTGTCACAGCTGTACCACTGGATGGTCGGCGTTGGGACCCCCTCGGCCACACAGGTCACCAAATGTTTTTTCCCGGGGAGGTGGTGGTCAGTAAGGTCTTTAATCCGAGACGGAACTACACACGGCGGTGCAACAGTCATTAATCATGATCATGTCGTCCGTGTCTCGAAATGCACAAGAACGCCCTGTGCACTGTGATGATGCTTAAAACCGCCGCTCACCTCGGACCTCCAGGTCAAAGGTCACTTCCTTTGTGTCATCTCCGTTTGTGACCAGAACAGTGTAGCGGCCTTTCTGCTCCTTCCTCACCCTCACCAGGGTGAGCACGCTGACGTAGCTGAGGGAGGAGGAGAGGAAATAAAAATAGGAATATTCTCTGCTCTTTAATGGATAAATACAGGAGCTGCCAAACATTTGTTCCAATGGAATGACAAATTTGATTAGTGGATGTATAAAAAATGACTGCCAAGATTTGATTTGATTTACATGCAACAGACAGCTGCACATCCCCCTGTTTATCTTACACACATAGTCACGCTCTCCCTGTTAATAAAGTATGTTTCCACTAAGTCTGGACACTAATTACTACTAGATTTATTGTACATTTGCGTTTAAATCCAGTAAATAGAAGTAATAATAGAGTAACGTGGTGGTGTATGTTAACGGAGGACTCCATCTGTGAGCTGATCATGTGGATGATGTTTCATACATACACGGTCCTGCCGCCATTTGTTTTGCATTTACAGAAAGAGATTTTGTGTGTGTTGTGACAGGCATCTCGTGTTTATGGTTCCCCTGTGATGAATCATCGGAGTCCCGCCCCCTCCAGAGCGTATCGTGTTTCTCCCTGCGGAGGCCTCGTGTGGCGATGACTGACAGCAGCGGGGCGCCTCCGGAGGCTGCCACCCAAACAGAGGTCCTGAGATAATTATCTAAATGTAACAACTGGAACGAGAACCTCAATTACTCCAAGATGGGTCGGTGACTTTATTGCGTTTGGCTGAATGTTTTACCGGATCTCATGATCTCTTCTGGTCGCGATGGTTCTATCTCTCTTGAGTAAGACGCCTTCTCTGCTCCAGCGGACCTGAGGTGGCGGGTAGGCTTCCATCTCCACTCTCAACTCCACGTTCTCTTGCAGCTTCGCTGAAACGTTGTTTTTCCGAGCAGTCTTCATATCCACAAAGCCTCGCTCTGAAGAAAGAAAATGGTATCGTAATATAAAAGTCAGGCACTTGATCTTCTGCTCGAGATGTTTGTTTTGTAATTCTGTGTAAGTTTAGCATGAGCGATCTCTTTCGTCATGTGCTCCACTGTTGATATAAGTTGATATAAGATATATGTGTCTTTTCCTCTGAGATGTCCAGCGAGCCTAAACTGTCTTCATGGAGCAGTTATTTTTTTTTATAAACATAGCACACCTCGCTGCAGACAGAATAAGCATTCACAGGTTCGAACCCATTGAGTCCAGAGAAGACAAGCAGGAGAAGTTCTGCATGATGAATCCTTGATTACTTGGTTTATTCCCAAAAGTGTAAATATAGAGTTGCCGTGCCGCCACCCCGATTTGAAGCTATCCGCAGAACATGAGCAGTTTATTTCACACTTGAAACAAAAATAAATAGGAGTCGTTTTCATTTCCTTTCAAAGAGGAACCTCTTTCACCTTGACTTGCAAAGATTTACATGATGAGCAGTCTCCTCTCTGTCAGCGAAATGCAATAATACTCCGCCCAGCAGCAGTTTGTTTTAGTTTCGTGTGCGTGTTTGGGTTTAGCCTAACCGAGCACAGTGATGTTAACGCTGGCAGAGGCCCTCTGGTCTTGGATGCTCTCGTGGACATGGCAGAAGTAGACTCCGCCGTGGGCAAGCGTGGCGCGAGGGAAGATGAGGCAGGAGCGCATGATTGTTCCGGGTAGGAATTCTGTGTGTGGCTCGACAAGCTGGAAGAAAGAGGAATGACATCTGCGTAAAGACGAGGCGCCCAGATATTATTTAGCTGCCTCCTTAAGTCAAATCACTCTCAATAAAACGGCCAAATATGAAAAGCTGAAACTTCCGTGTGGAAATAAATCCCAATGAAGATGTTCATGTTAGAAATGAAGGTGTGTCTCTGCATCTCAATGTGATTGAGCTCGGCCATGAGGCCTGAGAGTGATCATCATCACCCACGGGAAGCTGAACAAAAGCGCTTGTTCAGCTCCAACTCCTACTCACCTCTCCGTTGGGGAAATCCCAGGAAAAGTAGATCAGCTCCACTCCTTGCACTGTGCAGTTCACTGTCAGCGGTTCGCCCTGCTTCAGGATGGTCTTTGAGGCATTGATGTAGGCGTCGATGGCCTCCGGGACTGCGCCGGGGAGAGAGGAAGAAGAGGTGGTGCGGATTTAACGCGGGGAAACATCCCCTCCACTACTCATTAATCACGGAATTATTGAAAAATAAACAAAAGTTTGCATTTCGGGGGGGAATCGTTTCTCCATCCGAACTCCACGTACCGAAAATGCTAATGACGTTGTAGGCCTGCGACTCTTTCACCTCGCCGGCCAGCTCTCCTCGACACACATAGGCCCTGTCCTCCAGCGGTGCCTTGTACCCCTCACTCGGCACGTAAAGCCCCCTGATGGGCAGATCAGTGTCCCTCTCGTACAGGGTGACGTTGATAGTGGGATTGGTGACCACACAGGGGATGGTGCTCTCCTCACTGGTCTTTGTCACCATGCCATGTGAGCTCTCTATGAACCACACATCCGCGTCTGCAGACAGAAACACCGCTCGTTGGATTATCTACATTATGGATCAAACAAAGGCGTGTGCACAGTCCTAAAACGTCTTCTTCATCTTTATAGTATCCTGAGAATAGACGTAAATCGGCTGCAAATCACACTCATTTTCTCTCCTGTGCATTTTATTGTCAGGTGATAATGTGCTGTGTGTCCAGCTGTTTTTCAGCAGTGAGCATTTATCAGTCACTTTACTTCGTGAGAGTCCGTCGGGCAGCTTTCACACTAAATGAGGCCTCACCTGGGACAAAAACGGCCACCTCTTTGCTTTCCCCAGTGTGTCGATCGTTGCACTGATAGACTCCTGTGTGCTTCCAGCTCACGTTACGCAAGGTCAAAACACTGGTTGCGGAGCCGCTTTCCACTACGCGGTCACTTTGACCGTCGCTTTGAATTGGTTCCGCTTGGAAGTGCGGCGCGTCGTCCCTCTTCAACTCCCACACTGGGTCTTCTGAGCCGGAGCAGGTGAGAGTGAGCGAGGAACCCTGGGCCAGGACGAGCTCTTCGTCGTCGGGGGTGATCTCCAGACAACGCAGCTCGGTGCACAAATAGAGGAGAGCTGCGGTTGGCACAACAAGGAAGAAGGTCAGATTGGATGGCAATCAGGCAGCAGTATGAGGTCAAAGGTTAAACCAACAATACGCGCCAGGATCCTGTTCTATCTCTGGATGATGAAGGATGTGAGTGGTGTGGTGGATGTGTGGGAGGTAATGATGCCTTGTCTCTGACAGATGCAGTTTAAATGACTCGGGTCAGTTTGAATGCCTCGGTTGTCCTTTACATCAACTGCTGTTTCTTTGTTATCAGGCCAGCTGGACAGCTAATAAATAATCCCCCCAAAAATACATTAATTTTTGTAGATATTTCATGCATTGACTGTATTATTGTATCCATGATACAACCCCTTCATAACTTTCTCATGTCTGCAAATCTCACTTTTAAATTATCACCCATTTGGATTTGTTGTGAAAAGAAAAAGGTTTAAAATACTCCCCCTTCCTCCCTGCAGGGAAGCTGGGCGTCAGGCTCCTCGCTTCCCTGCAAACTAACCCGTGGAGCAGATTTTCGCTTTCAGTTTGTTTATTGAAATTGAGGTCTCACCTGTAACTGTGACGGTCAGATGGAGCGTGGCTGGCGTCACCCTCCTCATGGTGGATGCCTTCAACTGCCTTTATTCTGCTGAGCAAACAGAGGATATAACGACGCTGGTTAAACCGCATCTACCCATTTTCAAACCGTCATGCCTTTTTCCAGGTCATCCTGTCTACAGAAAAACCCGCAGGAAAAGCTGGTTTGTGTTCACTCTGAGAGACACCACCGGTTAACAGGAGGCTTCATATCATGATGGATTGATTCCTGCTTTCTTTAGCCCCCGCACGTCAGCTGGGAGCGCGTCAGGAAAATCTGCTTCCAATCAAAGAAAACGTTCTACTCGTACTGAAGGCAACACATATTATTTAGTGTGTTCACAGTCAGCTTTCTTTAGTGGTTTCTGGCACATTGAGGTGCAGATGAAGCTCGCTCTGGAGGTATTTGCTGCCTCGCTGCACCGGGACAGAGTGACAATGTTTGGCCCTTTTTGTTCCTGTTCCAGCAGAATTCAGCCAACTAACAATCGGGTCACTGTGTGCATCTTTGCGACACGCTCACTGGCAACAATGCTGCATCCAAGCTATTCTAGAGCCGTGCTGAGACATTCATTGGTTTTGGGGCAAACAAAAGGGAAAATGAGGCCATTGACATCGGCTGCTGACGCAGGAGTGCACTCTGGGTTATGAAGGGATGTTGCACAAGTTGTGCACCAGTGTATTATTGTCATTATTTAAGAGCTGTTGCGCTCAAAGGTCACCAGTACTTGCTGTTTGATCCTCCCATATGGAGCATCCACCACCAATGCATGTAAGGAGGCAGAAGGACCGACGGAGGAAGGGAGGAATGGTTTGTTGTTATGTTTGGGTTGGGGGGGTTAAGCTTTGCAGCGCAGAGACGTCTGGAAACTGTTAAGGATGGATCACAGGCCTGTACGCAAGAGGGTGGGAAAGAGAGAGAGGGCGGAAGAGCTGTGCATGGGAAGAGCGAGGGTAGGAGGACAAATTAAGGGAGAAAGGCAATGGAAAAACTGTGAAATGTATCTTGAAAAATTGTACCCCCTTCAACACTTTCCTCGATAATGCGTTCCACTTTCACAATCTCTATTTTAAGAAATTGGACTGTCGTCATGCATTATGTAATAAGTGCTTCAAAGATTACGTTTTGTATCTGCAAGTCGTAGAGGTTTGGTTATTTATTTTTTATTTATCAACTGAAGACCCACGTAAGAGCGTAAGAATGTAAGTTAGAGATAGTTCTATAAAAAAAAAACAGTAAAGGAAGACCAGTGACAGTGGTGAGGAGGTACAAGAATTTCCATGACTAACACAAAGCCAGTTATTCAAACCAGAGATAAGCGTTGTCTCTCCAAATTAACTGCCTTTGGTATTTCCGTTCCCAAAACGAAAATCTCTTGAGTTGCTTCAAAAACATGAATGATGCATTTCCTCCCTCGCCTCCTGGTTCTAATAAAAAAAAGGGTGACGCTGAGGAAGAGAGAGAGAGAGAGACCACATCTTTACTGGGACATAATGCATTCCCTAAAGCACACACTCGTGTGCGCTGTCTTACACCTTCAGCCGACACATCCACAGGTCCCTCCCCCTCTTCCCCTTTTTGTCACCAGTGTCACTGTACAGTTCACGTTCCCACAGTACCCTTCTGGCCCTTTCCCAGGGCCGCTGATACACCAGGGGCCCTGCTAGTGATGACGGCGGGGGCCGGGGGTGGGTGGGGTGGGGGTCACCTTATCCCAGTGGGCCCGAGCAACCGGCACTGAGGGAGCGTTCACTGAGGAAGCCACACATCAGAGTTTATGAGAACCAGCAGCCTCGCTGTCGGGGGGGTTTGAGCCTTTTTGAGCGTCCTCATTCTGCCAATGAGGCAGAATGAGGACTAACAAATGATATCGTGAATGACTGCCGGTGCTATTCCTGCTAAAAACCACGGCCAAAGAGCAACAGTAGATAACTGCAGCGGGATATAAATTGACATCAGCAGAAAACTGAACAAGAACCTCAGTGTGCTCAAATATTATTTTGGAGTCTTTGAAAAGGACGGAAAAACAATGTTTGGCTACTGCAACACGATGAGGTTCCATGTTGACCCATGAACAGAGAAGGAATCTGACCCTTAAAATAGGACGTGCTGACAAGGATCAGCACGGGGAGAATGAACAACATAAGCAAGATCTGCTCCCAGATTTAAGAACATGCAAATACCAGGACTTGATAGTCAGAGTCTTGGTGCAAGGAGACCAGCTTTATACAGATCTGAGAAAAGAATGGCTGCTTTGTGGTCTGGTCTTTGTGCCAGAAAGGTAATAACCACACTGAAGTGTTAAAAAGGGTCAGGACACCAGAGAAGCTTCCAGGAAGACTTGGCAGCATTTCAGTGACCAAACAGAGCGTGTTTGAGGCAACTCACAGAAATGAACATTAATTACATCCATGAGTAAAGTGAATCTCATTCTGATCATTTCTCGAGCGTCTTTTAGATGAAAGGACCTGAAAACATTTCTCCAACACACGTGTTTTTTGTTGTCTTTGCTATCTTTGAAAGGGGATACCCCCGTCCCTGCAATGACCATGGAGGTCCAAATCAGAAAGTCTTCATGTAAGCACTGGCGCAGTAATCACTACGATGGATAAACTATCCCACCGTAGACCTTTTCCCACAGATGCTGGGAATCTGGTGGCTGATTGACCCGGCCTTGTTTTGATAAACAAGCAGCTACACTGGATGTGTCACAGGCTAATGAGGAAGAATGCCAAAATGGACCTCAGCGGGACATAACGCTGGCCCACGCAACCCCACTGCAGCCTGTAATCCCACTTCTGAGATTATCTATATAAACTGAAGCTGCGTGTTTTATTTTAACATCTGGCAGTGATAAAGAACTCCTCGACGAGGTGGGAACCTCACTTGCAGCCAACTATTTGCTGAAGCATTGTCCCAAGGGGGTTCCCATTTAGAAGGGGGAAAAAAGGGGGTTAGGGAGCGGCTGTAATCTATAACGAAAAAAAACAAGAGAAAGACGTCCAAAAGGCCTGAGTGCAGCTGGAGAGCTCTGCCTCCCTGTATGAGTGTGTGGGTGTACGGCTGCAATGCATCAGTGACACAGCACACACTAACCAAATACTCATGGAGACAGCAAGAGGACAAGAGGACAAGCTGCACACAATGACACCTGAAGCAGAAAACAAGCTACACATAAAACACGCACAGTCACAATCAGGAATGAGGGGGAGAACAAAAAACAAAAGGAACAGAAAAGCCAATCAACATGCAAAAACAATTAGACCAATTAGACAAATGACAGAGCATGACAAAGCATCAACACGCCACAAGAGGACTGCACACAACACCAGACAGTGGAAAAGACGACAAAGGCAGCATGCGACCAAACAGAATGCAAGTCATAGGGAAAGTCAGATGAAAGCACGTAGTGGGACAGCAGAGCGTGAGATGTTTGCTCTGCTGAAGGACCCAGGAAGCTGTGAGCCCCAAAACAAACATCTCGTATTTAGCGGTGTCTTCTTTCCAACGCAAACACTTATAGCTCAGATCAGACAGTCTGTTACTGTCACTTTATCAGGAAATGTACCAAACCGTGCCACTAGAATAGCTGCAGTGGAGAATAAACCAGCGTAAAATACTCTGCTTTTTTTAGTTTTTAGAGGGACGATTGGTTTTTCCGGACAGACCCCGTAGCCGCCGGATTCCGGCGCGCTGTGTGGGAAAACAATGACCCGGAATGTCTTAGTTAAAACAAACCTTTTTTTTTTATCACTCCTCCTAGACAGAACAAACCCCCCTGAGGGAAACCTTCTGGTCCTTCAGAAGCAGAGCCACGCTGCCCCGTAGGCTCCTCCAGGGGCACCGGCATGGTTCATTCATGTACCGTACATTACCAGAGATGGAGTAATGACTCATGAGTAAAAAGCACTCTCAGCTGGGAAAGCGCCCATAGTGTCAACCTGCTGCCAGAACATGTAAGTTACTGTAAACAGGAAATGCGAGCAGCCTAATTAAGGAGCCCGTGTGTGTATTGTAATAATCCATCTTTCATAATATAAAAAAGAGAAAGAACGACCGTTGGACTTTTGGTTTGTGAACTCTCAGTGGTCTTTGTCTAAATATTAGTACCACAGGTATCTTTGGGATTTTATCCATTTTGTCAAAAATTCCAACGCGTCATGTTTAAGACCGCAATAATATATAAATATATATATTTACCACTCGAGAGGATGGGGATGCAAGCTGTGAACATTTTAACCTTAATCTGGTGCCATTAAACTGCAGAAGACAATTGCAATGGTTGATAATAATATTGAAAACCATAATTTATATAATTTTTCATCTAAAAATGTAGAACATTTCCAAATCTTACTTCACTCTGGAAATGTGTTTGTGTCATTATAGCTTTAGGGCAATGTTATGTAAGTGTTGGCGGACAAGATTGAAAATAGTTCTTAAATCTTGAATGATAAGGATATTTCAGTGACTGACTCAGTTACAGCTGGAAACAGGACTTCTGAATGAGCAAAAAGAAGTGCTGTAACTTTGGAGCTCAAAGCTGCACTTCAGCCGTCTGATGGTGGCGATATCAGACTCAGAGGTGCATTCAACAAGACGTTCTTATTGTTGTTGTTGTTGATGAAACATTTCATTTGGTTCAGCAGTGAGAACACAGTGACTTTAAGGGGTCTTTACTCAACAAGACCGAGCTGCTCCACTGCTGAGGCAGCACATGTTTGGGAAACTGGATTTCGGTTTGCTTCCTCTCAAACAGAGTTGTAAATGCTGTGTGTAGTGGGGGCGGCGGGGAGATCTAAAGGGCTTCTGGGTAAAACTGACTGAATGACAGCTTTTGATGTGGCGAGCGTTTGATTTCAGTTTAATGATCAAATCTTCGACTCACTTCAGGACTGAATGACGGAAAAATAATTAAGATGTCAGAAAACTAAAGTTATGTCCAACCCCTCGGGGACGTTTTTCCCGTTTTCTTGAGGAGTAAACCTTTGGTTTACTAACAGAGAGGTAATTATATGTGTGCTCAAACTGCTCATAAGGAATACAGGGATATCAGATAGATTTGCTAACATAAGCAGCGCCACATCCTCCCACGTGTTTCTCCCGAGTCCTTCGCTCCCTCCTTCTTCCTGCTCACCGGCCGACACACGTGAGGGTCTGAGCCCCTCGACGTTCCCCGTGAGAAACGGCGGCCGCTTCCAGCCTTCACTGCGACACCCCTCCCTCCCCCCTGGAGCAAAGCAACACAAACAGCTGAACACAATTAGGCCACACTGGCTGCAAACTCCACTCGTTCCCCTAAACTTTATTGTGTTGTGAGAAAGAGGGGGAGGGAGATGGGGGGGAGGGAAGCATCCATCTGGGTGATAGTCTATCCAACGTGTGGAGTTACTCGGGTGTTGTTTTCTATGCCCGATGATGTTCATACTTTCCCTAAAAGTATTTACTTTCCATTGTGTAAAGTGATTGTGTCGTGTAAAAGCAAAAGCTGTTTTTATTTCTAGCTCCATGTCTCACTGCACTCAATCGTCAATTTAAGCCTGTTTGTGTTGGACTCTGGACAACAGACTCCAGTGAGATGAAGCGATGTTTAAAAGTATTTGATGGAAACCGCAACTTCCTGCTTAATATCTGAACTTTTCCACATTCAGTAAATAATGCAGGAGATTTTCACTATCCTTTAATGTTATTCATGTAAAGGGGTAAAATAAGGAGTCTAAAAGTTATAATGCCAGAATATAAAAATATTGTACTATAAGAAAATCTTCACTTGGTTTTAAATCTTGTGAAATACAGATATTTGCATTCCTACACAAGAAGATACTCCCATGTTTAATTGTTAAAAATGAAGCTGCGCCCAGCTGTCAGGCGGCTTACTTTAATACTTGGATTGGAAACCCGGGGGAGACAGTTGGCCGCAGACTGTTGGCAAGTTGTCCTTTGTGCACTTAGTTCTTCATACGGATTAAAGACACAAGAAATAACGTGTTTATTGGCGAGCTTAAGAGGTGCTGCTAGCCTTGTAATTCTGTATGACATGAAATATTCCTGACTAAATGAGCAGCACTCAACTGAAAGTTTGGAAGAACAATGTTAGTTGCCAGTGAACATAGAAGGGCTTTGTGTTTGTAGGTGTTTTTTTGATCAACATTAATAGCAACTATTGTAGCCACTACAGTATTAGCAGTGGAGTAAACAAAACATTATTCCCCTCTATTTTATTTGAGTAAATTCATTTTCCACCACTTTACGTTTCCAATTCAAAAAAGAAATCCTTCCCCCGGAGTGGATGTAACTTCTGGCTGTAGAGAAGATGCAGCTGCCTGTCAGCTCTATGTGGGAGGGAGGGAGGCAGGGAGAGGAGGAGGAGGAGGGAACGAGGGGGAGGCCAGATGGACGTGCAGCCGTACAGGATGCTGCATCACACCACTACTTAGTTGTGATCATTAAAGCTGTATGATGAGAGTCAAAGTAGGATGAAGCGCCTCTTGGATCCATGTCGACTGATGGACTCCAAAGAGAGAACAGCTCAGCTCGGAAGCATGAAGGATGAAACATGAATCACCCAATAAGCGACTCAGTCGGAGGCCGCCGTTTCTAAAAAGACGAGGTCCAGCCACCAAACTCCAAACTCCGTCCAGATGTAAACGACGCCTCACTGGTCTTCAGGGCCCGACGGCTGAACAGCTGTGTGTTCATGTCACGAGGGATGATTCGCAAGAGGACAGAATGGGATCAATGTGTTTCAAAAAAAACACGCTGCCCAGCTCAGGCTGTCACACATCCACACGTGGGAGCCGAATTAGACGGCCGGCCCTGTTTTCTGCATGGTCATAATGTGAAGCACATTTTCTCAGGGCGAATGGCATGCGGAGAGCCAGGAAACAGCTGATGGCGAAGGATTAGGTCGGGGCCGGAGGAGTGGAGCCGGCTGGAGCAGAGGAGCTGTGCTGGGGTGCATACCAGCGGCCTGGCGCACGGGGGAAGGAATCCCCAACGCGCGGGAGACAAATTAAACTTCACTAGGTTTCACAAATCCACCGTATAAAGATTTGTCAGAGTGCCGTCTCTGTTCTGTGAAATGTCCGGCAGGGGAAACTTTGGAATACAGTCTATTACCGTTAATGGTAAAAGTATGACATGCATGCAACCGCTCATCTCATCACAAGAAAATGCCTGAACCGAAATATCCACAGAGGATGAAAAGCTCACTGTGGAGGAGGAGAGCAGCAGACGCTAAACACAAGCCAGAGTTGTTTTGATTACAGCTCGGGCTAATTCAGATGCCCCCGTTATCAGAAAGGTCACCTGTACAGAGCGGATGGATGTGCAAGTCAACCAACCCAACAGCTTCACAGCAGCCGTTCAAAGCAGCGAAAAGAGCTTTCAGGTGGAAAACACGTGTCGTTCAACGACTCTGTGTCCCTCAGAGACCGAACCACAGCAAAGACATTTTTATCTACAATAAAACAGATGTGTTTCATATTTGAGCTGCTGGAGTTATCACTAAAAGCAGGTCCAAAGGATGCCGGGGACGGTGTCACGCCACAGCTGTGCGAAAAGCATCTCCGAGGAGCATCGCTGAGGCGATTGATTCTGTGAGGGTCGTTCACAGGGGAGGAAAGAGACGGCCGGTTCACTCTGGGTGACTGACGAGAGCCGTGTAAACGAGCTTTTTAGCAATGAAGCACAAAAGGGAGTGCATACAAACAGCCCGAGCTGTAAAACCTTATGTGTGCATGTGTGTGTGTGCCTGTGTGTGTGCCTGTGTGTGTTGGAGACCACGGGATACCGTGTCAAACGCATATCTCGGTGAGAAGATAAACACTGGTAAAGTTGCGCAATGTGAAGAATGACAAGGGGTCTATGTACAGAGATGCAAGCCTTTAACCGCGTTGACGTTTGAACAGGCTGCTCACACTCTTTGGGTAACAAATAGCTTCAGAAATTCATTGTGACTGTAGCAAAGTCACACGACAAAACAGACAAAGTGTTAAAAAACAGAAATAGTTAAAGCAGATCATTGCAGTGTTGTTAAGATGAGGTGCGTCTCGTCAGAGCGAGCTTCCCCTGCAGGCTGAGTGAACGTCTCCTCTTCTGACACACCTGCCAAGCAGCCGTGACTAAAGAGTAAAAGAAACCCTGACAGCGACAGAGCAGTGAAACCTCTTACCTTCAGAGCGATCCTGGAAGAATAGACAGGTCTTTCCCTCTCTGTCCGAGGAGATCGCCGGGAGGCGGTCGCTCCTCCCTCTGAGAAACGAGAGGAGGGACGTCCAGCTGGTCGTCTGCCTCAGATGTGCGGATCCCCTCAGATGTCCAGAGTCTGAGGTCAACCTCTGCTGTCCCAGGAGTCCGCTGGATGAGGCACCGCTCTGAGCCCGGCTTGTTTGTTTAGTCAAATCACAACACCACGGGGGTCTCTCCTCCCTCCCTCCCTCCTCTCTCTCTCTCTCACACTCTGAAGAAAAGTGATCCCAAGAGAGTTCAAAAAGAAGTGTTGTCAGCGGGGACATGCGCGCACACATGCGCACCGCTTCCCCAGCAGATTCACACAGAGGAGGGAGCCAGCGGCCCGGCCCTGCTGTAAGAGAGGAGTAAGAGCGGGTTGAAGAGAGAGAGGCGGAGGGGAGGGAGGGAGGGAGGGAGGGAGGGTGTCGTGTGTGGGAGTTGAACAAAAAGCAATAGAGGGAAGTTTGAAAAGAAAAAAGAAAAAAACGAAGTGAAGGCAGAAAGTTCTTCGATGGGCGCTCTGAGGTCCTGAGCAGGAGTGATTTGTTTACGAATGAATGCAGCGAGCCACTGGAGGTGGACGGAGACGGTCTCTGTTGGCAACGGAAATCTGGACCGCATCGAACCCTTTCACCAAACAACAAACACGCTCAAAGGGAAGAGAGAGGGAGCGAGAGGACAGGAACAAGGTTTCAGCTCAGCCCAGTTTGGCCCCGACGTGGAAAACAAATATTACACTCTCAGTTTCACAGCAAAACTATCGTCACTTATGTATAATGTGAATAAGAGGTGAACACTTAGGATGCATGCAGTCAGGGTGAGACGCTCTCTTCAGCCTCTCTGGTTGGACAGTGGCCGTGTTCTCCTCTAATCGTGAGGGTAAATCTAAACGCCAGCAGTAATTAGAGAGCCAGAGCAGCGCCCGTCATTAGAGGGGAGGGGAGCAACACCACACGGGACTGTGCCACCTTAACATCGATCTATTTATAACGATGTAATCAACAGCTTCACACAGTAACTCTTCCCCGAGTCCACCGCCCCATGAATACACTTCACGCTGCGTTTTAGTGCTATCAAAGATACACTTCTTTCATCAGCTTAAGGTGTATAAACATCACGCAGCATGGAGCATTTTGTCATTTTCAATAATTGCAGCGCGTGTTGACACGAGGGAGTGGTAGAACGCAGAAGAGAGCAACGGATTTATATTTGGCAGATGTCCTTGCTTAATAATGCAGCTGGAATAATAAACGGTGCACTGGACTGAAAGTAGTTTTGCAACAATAACAAGCTTATAAAAGCCGCTCATGAGTGGCTTCTTCAAGTGAATCTGGGTGGTTTCAACTAGTGCTGAATGTCAGTAGGTGAGAGCAGAGCGACGCACAAAGACACTGCAGGGATTTATTAAAGAGGTGAACACAGGGAAAAGCAGCAATAAGGCAAGGAAAAGTTCAGTAATCGGCAGGTAACACTGAGGCTAAAGAGACCTTAAGAGGAACCCACCACCACCAGCCGTTCAATGACTGATACATTTAAATTGTATGGAAATAGGAATTCAATTGTTAGAGGCAAGTTCTATAATTTCGTTCAGATGTGGATCAGGACCAAAGCGGGAAATAAGAAAAACACAACAACCACCACAACCGTTTCAAGCAACACGACAGGAGGAGCTCAATGTGGAGCTGGAAACATTAGTTGCTTAAGTTAATGACGAGTGTGGAAGGAAAATGTAGTACATTATATACAAAGCTATGGACAAAGCTCAGAGATCTTTATTGTTCCATAATTACCTCCATATAATAATGAAAGAACTTGACTTAATGAGAGGAGCAAATATGTGACCTCCTGACGAACCCCGTTCCTGCTGTCTCATGAGGATAAGAGATAGAAAACCACCAATATGTTTATGTCATGATGCGTGATCGCAGGGACGGCCCCAAAAGTATTAGTGAGGTGGCGATATCGTCTCTAGGTGGCGCCAGACGAGGGAGCAATGAGATTCATCTCGGTTTGACCATGGCGCACGCGGAACGGGAAGGGCGGGGCCTCCAGCGGCCCGGCACATCCAACCGAGATATGAGAGCTTCTCCTGTGCAAAGGTTGGTTGGATTACGGAACGACTCCATTAGTTCGTGACCCCGTGACGAATAAATGACGGTGCGAATGCGACCTCTCTGTGTTCTGTGTGTGTGTGTCTGTCACTCAAGTTCCTGTTTATGAGAATTCAGCGGCATCTCACAACCAGTCAGAGGGATTCAAGACAAGCAGTCAGAATTTAAGTGCACCAGCACAAACTGCACATTGGTCCACTATGATAACAACAACAGCAGCCATTTGATTAAACTATTTAAAAAATCTATTCATATATATTCCCTTGGTTTTCTCCGATGTGGTGCCTTGTTCCATGTCTTTGTCTAAGGTAATATCGAAAATGATAGTAATATCTTTCTCTACATAACATTATAATAAACATTATGAGGGGTCGTTGTGCTATTTTCTTTTATTATTTTGTTTAACTCACTCCACTGCAGAGCCCCGTGAGAGAGATTAAATTAAGGACATCCGGTTACCTTTGTGTGTGAGACACTAGCGTGTGATCATGTTTCTGGTCTGAGCCCTTTGTTGCGTATCATTCCTCTCTTTACTCTCATTTACTGTCAGCTCTCTACTGTCTAATAAAATGCAGGAAAGCATTTAAATCATTCTCCAGTTTTCTCCGTCAGCGTCAAGTAGAATCTTTTAAACAAGCTGTAGGAGTTTTTAACACTCGACAAACACTGTTTGCAGACCTTTTGAACTCTTCGAGGACAGTGGAAGCTCCGGGTGTGTCTGTGCACCTACAGCACCTCTCATTTTAACACAGGACATTTTAGAATTTGTGAAAAAAAGCTACGAGCCTCTTATTAGTTCCCCCTCGATGCGCTTGAATGGTAGGACGACTGCAAGGAGACCAGTGGGAACATTATTTAGCCTCCACTGTTTAAACTGGAACCATATACATGTTTTATTCCCCAGTGACCTGTGATTTTTATAAACATTAAAGATTCGTACTGGCCGCAAGAACCTCTGCTTGGAATCCTCTGGATGTCTGAATGAAGGTCTCAGAGGTCCAGTTTATGCACCAACAAGTGTTGTGATCTACTCTCTAAGTGCTAAAGTGTCTATGATCTAGACAAATATTCTGAAACATATTTATATTTATGAATGTTTGGTTCAGTTGCAAATCTGTCCACAGACAAGCTCAACGTGTGTAACACAACATACAACATATGTCATGTGATCCTGAGTGAAAATAAAAATAAGGGTCATATGGAAACTGAAACTGCTGGACTCCACACCTGCTGCATCACGTGGCAATATTGAGAACTCTGGCGCCCTCGTGTGGCTGTTTGAAGGTGTTTTGAGTTTATGTGTAAAAATATATGAAGTGTTCAAAAATGAGTTTATACTCTGTTATAAATAATAAACTCGTGGATTTCTTATATCAGGAGCGGATTTTTCCGATTTGGTAACTTCTTGTGATGTATTACTGTTACTTTTACCTACTTGAATCTGTAGATGGAAGCATTGAAACTATAATGTGACTTATTTTAAAGTCATGTTTTTTCCATCAGTGTATCAACCTTCACTTGTGAATTCAGTATTTAAACCCTGGCTACTGCCCTGCTGACCAGCCAAATGAACAACTTTACATTTCTTATTGCCACGAATACTTATTTACTTTTACTTTGGCAAGATTGTGACTGGATTTCACGCGGTGATTTAACGTTGTGATGTGATGTTTGGTAACATTCTACAACCATGAGCTGAACTCATATCTTGTTTGTTTTACAACCTCTGTGCTGATATTCACATGACATGTCCGTGCACGCTGTGTGCACGCGCGGGCCCCGCACCTAGAATGATGGCCTCAGGCAAATGATCCTGGGCAGACTGCGTAAATCAAGGTCATTGTACTCACGTCGCCAAGACGATCAGGCAGGTGGGTCTCAGGCTGCACGTGACGTCACGGTGATACTTTTGAACTCCTCGGCAGTAAATCTATAAAGGTGTGTGTAGTCGTACAGCCCAGGTAGCCAAACCTTGGACTGAAGGGAAAAACAGAGCGCCAGCGCATGCCGGGAATGCACACGGAGGCCTGTGATGCGCCAGGTAGTTTGATTACCCAAGGCCAACCCGACCTCCCGTGGGACCAGGACACCGGCATGTACCCCAACTCGCAGTCGGCCAGGCATCCGGCCCAGACGCTGTCCCTGAACGGCCAGTACTTTGCGCCGTCGTACGACTTCCCCGGTTATTATCCCGACCCGTCGACAAGTGGCTGGAACTCCGTCTGTGCTCCCCGGGAGGAATATTTGTACGGCTTCCCGGGGTCGAGCCCCAGCGCCGGGCAGGTCATCTTCTCCTCCCCGGAGCTGAGCGTCACGCCTAACGGCGCTGGAGAGGCGTACAACTTCATCCCCGGACAGGACTCCTTCAGCTGCAGGAGGAGACCCCAGGAAGGCGTCAGACCGACCTGCTCAGGTGGGGGTTTAAGACTTCATACCGGGAGGCAGACACAGAGGTCACCGCTGGCCTGTTATAGGCTGTAAGGCGCAGTGGCACATGATACATTGAACGTGATGAGATGTGTATGTGACTTTAGAGAACTAGAATCTTTTTTGAACACATGTTTTGATCGATCTTGAACGGATGTTTTGAATTGACTGGAAAGGTGTTGTTTTGATCGAACTTACCATTGGTCAGGAAACGGGAAGTGGAACATTTTTGATGAGATAAAGTCTACGGTTCAGTCGCAAGACGAGGACAAGGCGCTAAAAGCTGGGTGTAAAGATCATAGATATGATAAAACGCATATGCATACACAGGAAGGATTTCAACGTGTACACAGAGCGGAGTCAGATCGGCTGCACACACACACACACACACACACACACACACTCATCGAGCTCCTCGCCTCTCCCTTGAGACAGCACATTTTGAGGTGTCAATGCAAAGCTAACAGCGGTGGCCGTGGAATCTGCATCATGTCATTCCCCCTCCCTCTCTGTCCACTGGCCAGATAGTCAAACCCAACGTGCTCTCAAGGCGAATCCCTCAGTCCTCCATCGCGCGTGTGTGTGTGTGTGTGTGTGTGTGTGTGTGTGTGTGTGTGTGTGTGTAGGTCTGCCTCAATCGATACTGTCACATGGTCAAGATTTCAGATCAATAACTCTGACTACCCGGTATGTGTGTGTGCGTGTGTGTGTGTCAATGAATAGCTACCTGTGTAAACGCATGTGTAAACAACACTCAGGGTGATAAGGAGAACACACTGATGCAATGCAGGGGGACTCTTTACATTGGTTGCAGTTAGCGTGATTAATGGAGTTAGTGAGGCTTTAAGTGGCGCCTGAACTTGAACGTGGCACCAGACGTCTTGGGATTAGTCACCTGCTTGGACCCGGCTCAGACTGCTCGTGACTCCGTGGCATTATGATAAGGTTTAACACGCCGATTTACTCACGTTCAATCACCTGAACTGGGGTCAGTTGTTTTGCTAAATAAGTGTTATTTTGTGTGATTCAGGAACAAAAACCCGCACCAAGGACAAGTACAGGGTGGTGTACAGCGACCAGCAGCGCCTGGAGCTGGAGAAGGAGTTTCAATGCAACCAATATATCACCATGAGGAGGAAGAGCGAGCTGTCAATGGCACTGAGCCTCTCCGAGAGACAGGTGAGACAGGTTACAACGGGCTACTAACTCTTATTATCATTAAAAAAGCTAAAGAGACATTGTTGAAGACGTTCATTAGGCCTATTGTTAAGCTATTAATAGGTTTATTTTGTACAAGCCAATAAAGGTCTCTGTAGCCGAAACTGGTCAGGTACACAAATTTACCTTTGTTGGCTTGTACAAAAGAAACTTAATAATAGCTAAAGAGACATTTCTCCCCAAATCAGAAAGAAAAGCAGAGTGAATATTGGACAAAACATCCGGTTGACTGGAACAGGACACTATTATTATATTAACTGGCAACTGTTTGACGTTCATATCTAAAAATGTTTTCTTTACAGCTCTCATGCTTCGGCCCCAAAACCAAAAAAGATCATACTTTTTTGTTTGATGGCAAAAGTAATAATAATATAATTAACTAAATGACGATGCATTAATTGGAACAGGGCAAGATTCACAACACATAACTCCTCACAATTAAAGAATGTAGGACCACGATAGACAGAAATGTCTTAAACTCTCTGTAGCTGCAATGAAGTTGTTTGAAAACTGACCAAACGCTTAGCAAATACCTAAACACATGCATTTGTGTGGGAGTGGATATGTAAGATTTTACATGCACTAAACTAAAGAGGGGGGTTCTGGGGATTTTCAGGTCAAAATATGTCTGGTCACCATGTCTCTATCGTGGTTGCGTAATGAAAAATAACACTTTCTGATAACAGTTATATGACCGGTCAGCTCAGGACCTCACACCCCATCAGCACCTCTCACACGCGCACAACTCCCCCCCCACACACACACGCTCGGGCATTAATCCTCTTCCCCCAAATAGTGGGATATACATACTACTCACACTCATCCTGCAGATGCACATCGGCCCCTCTTGGTTCCGTTTTGTTTCATGAAAGGAGGAAGCCTTAAAGGAAGCCATTGAACCATAGTAGCTTTGGCCCATGAACGTGGTTGGTTATGTAGTTTTCTTGTTACCTTTGACTTTCATTTTAATGTTGGACACATTAGAAGAACCAACGATCGACCTGCAGAAGCATCTGTAAACATAAATGTCCCGGTACAGTAGAGTTAATGGGGAATACTTCATTCTTCATGATGACTTTGCTGTCTTTGTTCACTTTTTCCTTCCTATTCATTCAGATTGTTAAATCCACAGTTGCGTGCAACAAGGTCTTTGTGTGAACGAAGGAAATTACTAAACTTAAGCAGCAATAGATGAGGCGGCGCGGAGCTGACACGTTGCATTACAGACAGAGTGAAGTGAAAGCGACTATGCATCAATAATACTTTCAGACCACGTCCTAACATCTCCTCCTTGGATCACACACTAAATAAATATAAATAAATAGGTTTCTGTCGTTGATATCTCAGGTGAAGATCTGGTTTCAGAACAGACGAGCCAAAGAGAGGAAGATAAACCGCAAGAAGCTGCAGCATCCTGAGCAGGCCTCCACTACAACGCCGACCCCACTGGCGCCGGGCGGACCGACTGACCCCCACATGCCCCCCAGCCCCAGAGACGTCATCCTCTCTGACCGCATGCCGGAGGACCACTAGAGACTGATGCAGCGGAAATTATGTGAATAGCCTTATTTTTTGTTTTTATCACTTTACCATTCACTGAGTGAAGATGAGCATCATGACACGATGTTAAAATGCTGCACCGCCTTCTTTAACGATGACGAGCGCCACACATCTTTGTTGCATTGATAATCTGTGAGCGGCATCTGAACAAGACTTCAGCGTGTTCAAGGACCAAGGGGCACTGAGTAACTTTTACACTTCTTCAAGACCAGTAGTTTAAAGCAACAGTAACACAGCATTTCATAAGTTATTCTTTCTTTATCTCAAACCAAACCAGTTTTTCTAAAACCTTGGTGGGTGAAAGTGACAATATATTCATGAGCAGGAAAGTAGTTCCATCAATAGTTGATTAAACAGCCTGAGAAATACATCTCTAAATCACACTTGAGATGAATGAATAAAAAGGGGAGTACAATGTTGGAAGTACATCTGTTTATTATCATTTGAATTTACAGGCGATAGTGAGAGCGCAGAGTGTTACAGCTCTATAATACATACAGAAGTATGAGAAGTGGATGCTGGATTTATCACGAGAATACAAAATTTGTGAGTTACGGAGGGGGGCCACTGTGTTTAGTCTAATGGAAGTTTAAAGGTTTTTAAAAAAAAATAAAAAGAAGAAAAAAGCAACATGATAAACCAATATGTAAAAACACATCATTTTTATAATACGACGTTAAAAAACATTTGGTTAAAACTCTTTCAAAGTTAAATACATTTCTTCTGCTAAACATCGTGATAACAGAAAGGAGCTGAGAGCAAGCGTGTTCACAAGTGGCTGTAAAACATCAAGCCTTCACATCAGTGTGAAGCCACATCCTGATAAACAGCTGCTACATGACTCATTGTCCACCGACATTAAACGGCTAAAAGCAGACGTTCATTTTTCAGAAAGAAGAAGTCCCTACGTGTTGAAATATTGCGTGCTACATTGTATCTATTATCTCACGCTCACATTGCTTTTATTCTTGTGTCACTTTAAAGAAGAGGGAGAAAAGAGGAAGATGTAGAAATGTTAACCTTGTACTTACATATTAGGCAGAGGAAAACGTTCTTTTAGAAATAAACCACTTTACCACTAATTTTGTGCAACTCGTCGTGCATTTGTCAACCTGAGTGCAAAGGTCATGTAAACCAACGGTGAACAGGCTTACCTGCACACAAAATGACTTGGACCAGTAAATCATATAAATTCATACAATAATATCATGCACATTACTAATTGATTTTCACAGTAACCTTTAAATCAACACTACATTATTTTAGATTTGCACTGTTCCAACCGAAATTAAAGGGCTCTGGTGCAACAGTTGAGCCTCTTTGGATCTGCAATGGTGAACACACACTAAAAGGCTCACTGCTGCAACAATACTGGACGCGATGGTCCCCACACAGTCACTGTTGTGAACAAAGCAGCAAGATGATTCTTCTTGAAGCGGTTTTATAACCCTCCTCCTGCCTGGTCACATCAGGTAACTTAACCTCTCGCTTTGATTAATGATGCTTCAGAATCTAAAGTTGGGAGGAGTTCCCATGTTGAATGTGACGTTTTACTGTCCAGCCTTTCTTCACCTGCCCAAAGCAGTAAAATGTCGATCTGGTCTTCAATTTTACAAGGTTATATTTAAGGCAAATGGCTGTATTTGGGTTAAAATCCTGAACCTTCTTCAAAGTTTTAGGTGACTGATTAATATAATATTTTGATAAATATGCAGCAATGTGCTCAACTAAATACACTGGAAGCCACAAAGGCAGATGAAAGATGAAGAACTAAATATGGAAACATGACGGTGTTAAAAGATAAACACACTGAATGCTCAGTATGACAAGTCAACATGTTTCTGCTTCTAGATCTCTCCATCTCAGTAACGTATGAGGAACTGCATGCAATGTGGTTGCTGGCAATCCTGGGAAACAATGTACTTTAACTGCATGTTTTATGCCAGCAGCTACTAAAATGGACACATTTCATGACCAACTTTCCTGTTATCGTAACCAGCTTGATTAAAGCTACACAGCCCTCTCATATTCATAACTGCATTTACTCTACTGAACCAAATGTGATACGATCGTCTCTATAATCACCGTGCAACTGACTAAACCACGTGTTGAAACCATGGAAACATGAAATATGCTGCAAATTTCCTCTTAGACATTTCTCACCAAACGCTTAAGGGAGATAGCAAGGTCTAATTTGACTTTATACAAAACCAAACGTTAAATGAATCCCCACTAAACACAGTGTGTATGAGAATACACGTTTATACTGTGAACTAATCATCACACATCTGTTTCATGGATACATTTCAGTCCAAGTATATTCCAACATTAAATCACTTTGAAATCTGGTGAGTAAAAACAGTGACACACATTATGAAGCCATTGTATTAAAAGTAATATTTACATAATTTAGTTTTCAGAATTAAGGTAATTAATGGAATATTTTTCATAAACTAGGGTGAAAAGAATTGAAGCTTCATCTGCCTTCAGCTGTTCAGTGTCTAAACGCTGTGCATCACCTTTCTCTACGCACTTTGGCGTAAATGCACTCGTCTGCAGCTGGTTCCACGTTGTGTCGGGGTCGCTGTGCAAACTTCACTTCCCCGTACTCTACCCCCTCCTCTGCTCTCTGCTTCATCTGCCCCCCCGGCCGCGGCCCAATCCGGACCTCAGAATAGGTTAATTCCTGGTTGTCTTCTGCAGAGTGAAAGAGACACAAATATATATTTAATGTTGAGAGATATAAAATACTTGAGTACTTTTCTTAAGCAAAGAATTGAGGAGCTTGAAATGTGCTGGGATCCTTCATGCCCATTTGTACTACTTTATTCTATCAACTACAACAATAAAAGCCTGCTTTTACTTTAATTCATGATCTATTTGTATAATCAGGGTTTTCAGATTATTCTCACAGATTGTAAAGCAACAATTTCAATGTTTGTAATGGACTAAGAGATAAAGATAATTTTCCAGCTTTTCTCAATCTCGTTACATTTTTGCAGTTAGCAGTTACTGGTTGGAAAAGGGGAATTTTGTTCTGTACCTTTAGGTTTGTTTTTTCGCTTTTTCTTCAGAGCACAGGCGACAGAGACCCCGACCACTAACAGAAGCACGAGTGCAGCCAGAACATAAGCTGCTGGTGTCAATATTCCCACTGTGAAAAAAGACATAAGAGACAGAGAGCTTTAACTTTAGCAAACTTTACAGGTGTTTTTGTTGAGAATGGAGAACAAAGATAATGGAAATGACTTGAATAAATTCACTGCAGTTAATAATGTCTCATGAGTCACTGATGGGGGAGAAGGTGCAGTATTATTGGTGGATGTGGGATTACTGTTAGTTGATACTGTGATGCCAGACTCCTTACCACCACGTGACGATGTTGTGTCTGTGGGGGAAGCTGTTGTGGTCTTAATACACAGAGTATTATTGGCTTCAAACACCCACTGTGATATGCGCGTCCCATTGGCTGAGGTGCAGTTAATGAAGATGAAGCCTGAAGGATAGAGACAAATAACTGAGGTATCGATAATATTTAGTATTGATGACATCACAGTTTTGTCTCCTCGCGCTGTCACTCACCACAGGTAGAGAGCGTCTGTCCTCCTGAGGAACTACTGACGTCATTCCTGACCGAGCAGACCAGCCGTCCTGAGACGTGTTGCTTCAGAGTGATGATGTTCGTCTCAGTGTTTCCACCGAGGAGCTCAGAGTCTGTCAGATTGTGTCCATCCAGAGTCCAGCTGTACTGAGGACTGTCTGCTCCCTCAGAGGAGCAGGACACCTTCCTCTCTCCATGGGACAGACACTCAGGGACCAGCAGGACAGAGGACACAGGAGCTGAAGGAAACGCACTGGGATGACTTTTCATATTGACATAATGTTGATCATTCTGTCGGCTTCCTAATACAGAGCAGTGCAGACATTGATACGGATATCGAGCATGTAGAGCATGAGATGCATCTAATAAATAGTTATTTACCTTGAATGGTCAACTGTTGAAACCTGGAACCTGATGACCTTCCCTCTGAATCAGTGGTTTTAAGTTTATATTCACCAGCATCAGTCCTGCTCAGGTTATTGATCCTAAATGTTCCATTACTGGGAGTAAATAATGATCTGTTTCCTATTATATTAGACACAATGATATTCTTTTTCCCATCCAGTATTACTGTTCCATTTTTAACCCATGTGTATGCATGTATTTCTGAGGCTTTGTTCATCAGCTGGAGGACCAGAGTTCCTCCCAAAGCTCCAAAACACTGAGCTCTGTTCTGTCGGCCGTCACAGTGGGTTTCCACACCTGAACATTTTAGAACAAAAGAATGAACCTTTTTTTAGGCGTTTGCAGATTTAAAGAAGCAATAGTGTGTTTGGTGCAGCTGTGTCTCTATCAGACAACATTTTGCAAACAGGCGTTTTGATGAGTGTTACACAGTTTAGATTCAGCTCTAAAACATTTTGCAAAATCATAGTTAACCCGTCCAGTTATAAGGAGTTCATCCTGTGTTTTACACCTACAGCACTTTATTTTTTAAATATACTGAAGGTTGAACTGTCAGAAAACACCCCAAATCACATTTCAGGCTGTATTTGGTAAATATCTATCAAATAATGCTCACAATTTTCAGAAAACCATCAGGTGTCTCCTGCTGTATTTGAGTATTTGATCTGCACTACTGAGGAGAAAGTCTGAACCCAAGACTTACCGTGAGAGACTCCCAGAAGCATCACAAACAGTCCAACCACAGCCTCCATGTCTGCAGGATCCACAGAAACCTTTCTGCTGTTCTGAGAAGCAACACATGCAAATCCCAGTGAACAGCCTGAAGAGAGTCCAGCTAGCGAACAGCTTCGGAGGAAAATGTGCGAAACCTACAAACCGACCAGAGCAATTTGGTGTTCATGTATTGATAAAGGAAGAGGAAGTGATTCATGTTTCACTTCCCCTTTTAGCCTCCAACCACATGACCTCTTTTGGGGATGGACTGAGTGGAAAAGAGGGAAACAATCCTCCTTCCTGCTGAAAGAGGATTTGAGAATGTAGCTGGAATTTGTTGCCTTTCCATCTCGTCACTTCCAACGAAACCAGAACATCCCCCATGTTGTCAATCAATCTCTTAATACATCATTACAAGATAGATTTGTCCAAAAAGTGGCTGAACCTTTCAAACTGCAACTGCGTCATAAACAGTTTACTTATAAGAAAGTATTTTTAGGTTCTGATTTTTTAACTTAACTAGAACAGAATGTGTATGAAGCTACATTGCAAACTAATGTGGTTGTGTTGGACTTTACATGGACTCATGTGTCCTGGAAATAAAGTTGAATATGCCACAACTGCATGAAATGGGTCATTTTAAAAAGTTAAACAGGCCGTGAGAGACGGCTTTCTGAGTTCCTCATTTATGGACATCAGCAAGACGGTTAAAGCCTTAAAAAGATGAAGACGAAACTATTCAACAAAAAATGGTTTTGAATCCTTCCTGTTTTAAGATTATAAGTAAATATTAACCGTGAGAACGGTCGTCCTGCATCTCAATGTGTCTTTGGTCAAAACACTGAACCCCGACATTGCTCCTGTAGCTGTGACTGCAGCGTGTGCATGTTAGTTACTGATGTGCAGGTCTCCCTGTGTCTGCTGCCCCTCGTCATCAGTGTGTGAATGACGACATGACGTGTTAAAGCGCTTTGATTGGTCGGAAGAAAAACTAAACTAAGTTTGATAACATTTTAGACACTGCGAAGTGTGGCGCTTCAATCATCATACAGTTGGAAATCCTGAGAAAATAAATCATTAAAACAGTAAATTGAATAGTGGAGAATATTAATTTCAGTCTTCTTAATGTCAACTTGAATACTCAAATAGTACAGTAAATATGAAGTAGTGGTAAGGTTATATCATTACATAACGTCAGCCTCTGTGCTGGAGCAGAATTATTCAGCCATAAGCTTCATTATCGTCTATTTAATGCTTGTTTCATCAGTACACTTGACGTCTGTGCAATGAGACCAACTAAAATGAACCATCTTTCATTTCTGTGACAAAAGTGAATTCAATTCAATTCAATTAATATTAGCTTTTTAGAATGAAAGTTTCAAAAGCTGAACAATCAAAATACAAAATATCTCTCAAGACTCTGTCGGCCTCTGCTGGTGAATGTTGATCAGACAAATAACCGAAGACATGAAAAGACTGCTGCTACTGTAAAGTCAGCATTTATTATGAAACACAAGTAATTATTTTATGGAAACGTCATGTACGTAATTGTTACGTTCCTCGACTAATGTCTATAGGGGACCCGGGGAGTAACGAATGAAAATAAGCTATAAGGGAAGGAAAACACACACACACACACACACACACACACACACGCACATTAATAATGAATATTCCTTTTCACAGCTGTTAATATTCATTTAGTGTTAATTAAATTTAAATAATGTAATATTTGATGACAAATAACATCAATTGGTCTTTGTAATGTTTTTTGGTATTTTTTTCTCATGTACCATCTCACCCCTTTGGCCTAAATACATTTCTGTTTAGATTATTATGTTTTGATTGTTTATAACCCAATAAAAAGATAAATGCAAAGAAATACACTTTATTCTTATTGAGGACATGGAGACATCGAACACAGAAAATACATTTTATATTTAGAGTTTTATTTAACTCTCAGCAGTAATTAAAGTGATCTGTGATCAAAACGTCAACAAAAGGATCTGATGACTGACAGGTCTTGTGTACGTAACAATATAAGAATAACAGTGTTACTAACTAAAGCGTTCCCAGGACAGTGCAGAGACATAATCTCTCCCCGTCGTCCTGCCTCTTCCCAGCTGGACGTGATGGAACACCTCCAAAGTGAGGCCCCCAGGGGGCGTCATCCCCAGATGCCCAAACCACCTCAACTGGCTCCTTTTAACGCAAAGGAGCAGCAGCTCTACTCCGAGCTCCTCACACAGCTTAGAAATGTTTTACAAAACTCTTTTTGTAATTATCAGTAAATGAAAGAAACACAAAACTATTATCTACATTACTTAATCTTTATGAGATGAATATTGCCTGTTTAAGTTATGTGCTGCCAAGTTACAGTTTGCTCTGTAATTCACACTTTAAATGCAAAATCAACATTTTTTAAAAGCAAATCCATCTGAAAAACTAAAATTCCCCACCTTCAGAAATACATTATTTTCACATTAAGTGACGAGGTGGAACTCTACTGTGCCATCATTTCCAAATGGCATCAAAATGACTTTCAATCGTAAAATGGTGATTTCTGTTACACGATTCATTTAAAAAAGCATCCCTCTCTCACCGATCAGACTTTAGTGATCGAGTGAAAAGAGTCAGACGACTCTGGATTCAAAGATCAGATCTCAAGCATCATAACAGAGTTCTCCTGATCTTCAACCCGTCGACGGACAACAGAGTCTTCAGCCAACTGCTTTTTCTTTTTCCTCCAAGCATAAAAGACGGCGATCACAATTAAGAGAAGAAACACCGCAGCGAATCGCACTCCACACACGAGCAGGGAGATATCTGCACAACAAAAGTCACATGTCAACTCTGTTCAGAGGCAGAAGAGACGGTTTCACTGGTTAACAGGCTCATTTTTTACTCTGTGTGTGTGTGTGTGTGTGTGTCACTGTTGTGAGCCACAATAGAGAATAATTGTAATAGTGGGGAAACTTTAGGGGTTAATTGACAATGTGATGCAAGACTTACCATGAGATAATGGTGTTGTGTTTGTGGGGGAAGCTGTTGCGGTCTTAATACACAGAGTATTATTGGCTTCAAACACCCACTGTGATACGCGCGTCCCATTGGCTGAGGTGCAGTTAATGAAGATGAAGCCTGAAGGATAGAGACCAATAACTGATGTACCGATAATATTTAGTATTGATGACATCACAGTTTTGTCTCCTCGTGCTGTCACTCACCACAGGTAGAGAGCGTCTGTCCTCCTGAGGAACTACTGACGTCATTCCTGACCGAGCAGACCAGTCGTCCTGAGACGTGTTGCTTCAGAGTGATGATGTTCGTCTCAGTGTTTCCACCGAGGAGCTCAGAGTCTGTCAGATTGTGTCCATCCAAAGTCCAGCTGTACTGAGGACTGTCTGCTCCCTCAGAGGAGCAGGACACCTTCCTCTCTCCATGGGACAGACACTCAGGGACCAGCAGGACAGAGGACACAGGAGCTGAAGGAAACGCACTGGGATGACTTTTCATATTGACATAATGTTGATCATTCTGTCGGCTTCCTAATACAGAGCAGTGCAGACATTGATACGGATATCGAGCACGTAGAGCATGAGATGCATCTAATAAATAGTTATTTACCTTGAATGGTCAACTGTTGAAACCTGAGACCTGATGACCATCCGTCTGAATCAAAGGTGACAAGTTTATATTCACCAGCATCAGTCCTGCTCAGGTTATTGATCCTAAATGTTCCATTACTGGGAGTAAATAATGATCTGTTTCCTATTATATTAGACACAATGTTATTCTTTTTCCCACTCAGTATTACTGTTCCATTTTTAACCCATGTGTATCCATGTGTTTCTGAGGCTTTGTTCATCAGCTGGAGGACCAGAGTTCCTCCCAAAGCTCCAAAACACTGAGCTCTGTTCTGTCGGCCGTCACAGTGGGTTTCCACACCTGAACATTTTGGAACAAAAGAAAGAAAGTTTTTTAGGCGTTTGCAGATTTAAAGCAGCAGTAATGCGTTTGGTGCAGTTGTGTCTCTATCAGACAACAAACAGGCGTTTTGATGAGTGTCACACAGTTTAGATTCAGCTGTAAAACATTTTTTCAAATTATAGTAAACCCGTCCAGTTATAAGGAGTTCATCCTGTGTTTTACACCTACAGCACTTTATTTTTATTAATACTGGAGGTTGAACATTTAAAAAAATACACCAAATCATATTTCAGGCTGTATTTGGTAAATATGGTGCGTGTTGTGAAGCTTCAATTTGATCATGAATGTGTAGATCTTAAGTTTTGGCGGCTCAATAAAACCATGATGTCTTAATCTTTCAAGTGAAGTTAAACATTGTGTGGCTGCAATGAAAAATCAGTACAATGTAATAAAACATTTATTCCTGTCTCTAACGCAACATTTGCTGCGGAAATGAGGCTTTGCTGGATTTAAAAATAACATCAGTGTAATTTCAATACAGTTCAAACAGTTTCAATAAACTGTTTTAAAACTGTAGAGAAAATCTTGAATACAATTATCTGAATCCGTTAATCTTTGAAGACAATAAAAAAAAAGATTATGGTTGAGTTTTACTTCCCTTAATACAGACAGAAAATGTTTTCTTATTTGCGATCGATAAATTAAAATAAACATTAAGAACACAAGTTTTTTAGGCATTTGCAGATTTAAAGCAGCAGTAGTGCGTTTGGTGCAGTTGTGTCTCTATCAGACAACATTATGCAAACTTTGAAATTATAAATAGGAATCGATATATCTCATTAAGACTTATGCCTCATAGATGTTAGAATATTTAGATCTTAAGTTATTGTGGCTCTGTTACTGTCACGACCGGACGGTGGACGGGAACCCAAATGCACGACTCATATGGCGTGGTTCGAAAAAAGAATCAAAGTTTATTAACAAAAAGGCAGGGCATGGCCGCTGAAATAAAAATCATATATATATCATATATATATACTATTTACGTCCGTCTTTAAAGCAACTTTTGAGAAAGCATACATTTAAATTGAATACAGTTCATTAGTTAAAAAAAAAATGTTTTAAAAATGTTGTAAAAAGTATAATTATTAGAATCCGTTCATCTTTGAACAAAATATAACAAATATATATTTGAGATTTACAAAACATTTCATTAGTAACTTATGCACAAACTTCCCTCTGCTTCACAGAACCTTTAGTTATTGAATAAATCGTATTTCCTGTGAAACACAATGTTGTAATTGTTACTGAGATAGTGAATCAGCGGTTGCTTTCAACTCAATTTGCAGTCTTGCTTTTTTATGTACAGAACGTGAGTGATAATTTAAAAAGAAAAATCATTTTTTCAACATAATGTATACAGAGAACATTAATTAGGATTATTTCAATCGCACATTTGATGCAACTGCATGAAATGTGTCATTTCATAAGTTAAACAGCTCACCGTGAGAGACTCCGAGTATCATCACAAACAGTCCGATCACAGCTTCCATGTCTCCTCAGCAGCTTTCTGACAAACCTTATTCAGTATTAAACACGCACACATGAGAACAGACTGTTCTATAGTGATCCGCTTAAAAAAGGAAAGGAGGAAGGTATTTTACGCTCATCTCGCTTCCTCATTTATGAACATCAGTAAGAAGATTAAAGCCTTAAAAGGATGAAGATGAAACATGGAAATGGTTTCTGAAGCTTCCTGTTTTAAGATTAACCGTTCTAAACCACAAAATGGAAACAAAGTGTTATCATAAACAACACAACTTCTCATGCAAACATCTTCTGCTTTTGTTACATTAAAACATTTGCTCAATGTGTAATGTGAAATCTTTTTTTTGTTCGTAAAGTGTGACAAGTATTGCTTTAACTTTTCACATATGCAGAAAATGTACTTATGAATAATTCATAACGTGTTTGAGTGTGTGTACGTTTGTGTAGTGTCTGTGTTTCTGTGTGTGAGTGTCTGTGTCTGTGTGTGTGCGTGTGTTTCTGTGCGTGTGTTTGTGTGTGTTGTTTTTGGGTGTGACTCACTCCCCCTGTAGTCTGTGAAAATGTGCCCCCTGCAGGCTGCTTGTGTTTAACGTGTCACAACGGGGTGTTGGCGAGTTGAGGTGGACCGGAAGAGGGTAAGACGCGGACGCAGGGTTCTCTAACAAAAGGGTTTTAATACTACAAAAAGGCAAACTCAAAAGATCCATACAGGGCAAAAACGGACGAGGATCAGGATCAGGAAACACATGTCACACAGACAATCCAACGAAAGACAACAGACAAACAAACAAAGACACAACAAGCGACAACAGACACACAGGGCTTAAACACACAGGCGTGGTGCAGGTGATCAGAATCAGAATCAGAGAACATTTATTGCCACGGTAGGGTTAGACATACTAGGAATTTGACATGGCGTTTTGTGCATTACAACAGAACAACAGACAACAATGGAGGACAAGACAACAAGACAACGGACAACATAGTGCAAGGAAAAATAGAAAATGATAAGAAATTATAAAATATAATATAATACAGTAGTATGGGTTAGTAACTAAGGCTAGGGGCTAGGATATATAAAGCAGAATAAAGTTATAAAATAGAATAAAATAAAATCTAAAGTGCACCAGCACTTTGGACACAGGTGGAAACAATCAGACAATCACAGGGGAAGACAGGACAGGGCAGGAAGTGCCCTGTCCCACACAATCCGTGACATAATGAGCAACACATCATCAAGGGAGCAGAGGTGTGATTGATTAATTAGGATCAATTATGTTTTAAATGCTGTTAACTTCTCTGCATGTAAAAAGCTCCTGTTAGGGCCCTGATCTGCTTATCGGTTTGTTTTGCCCTGTCTGTGCTTTTGTCCGTTTTTTTCTGTCATTCTAGAGTTTCCCCCTCTGTGTTGCGCCGTCGGCCCCGCCCCTCTCTTCAGAGCTCAGCTGTGGCTCATCCCAGGAGATCCCAGATGCAGCGGCAGCATAAAGGCCTCAGAGTTCCAGGCTCGCCGTCAGTCCGTTCCAGTTCCCAGGCTGGTCGCAGGTGCCGTCGAAGCCCGTTAGCTCGTTAGGAGCGCTTTGTGTTTTCCCCCCTTTTTGACTGTTAGCCCTGTTTGTATTTTTGTTTTTTGTTGACTTCATGTTCACCATGTTGTGTGGGAAATAAATAAAGCATTGGCTAGAAATCAAGCTGCTGTGTGCCTGCATTTGGGTCCACCTATTGCACCTCATAGCAGCTCCTCTGACTCCACATCTGGAGGAGAGATTCAGCCCAGGACCTTGGGTCTGCTAACTGGACTACTCTAGTCTGTGTGCTGTCCTCGAAAGAGCTCCTCTATGCACAAATGTATAAGGGATTAAAGATTTCAGTAAAAACTAATGGATGAATAAAATGTATTTCTGGTTTGTCAATGAAATGACTATTCATGTTAAATCCATCCGTCTTCAAAGCCGCTCATCCTTCATGCAGGGCGGCTGGAGTCAACATGGAGTGAGAGACGGGTTCATCTTGGACCGGTCACCAGTGCCGACACAACCATTTACCCTCACATTAACACATCTACGGGGCATTTAGAGTCACCCATCAACCTGACAGAGCAAGTCTCTGGACTGTGGGAGGAAGCCGGAGAACACGGAGAGAACAAACGCAGAACATGCAGAACCCTCACAGAGAAGAAGACAGCAAATATGAATGTTTCACTGTAACGTGGGATTCAGGGTCAGTAGAGTCAGTGTGTGTGTGTGTGTGTGTGTGTGTGTGTGTGTGTGCTGGACATCTCTCTACCATAATCAACCCTAAAGCACACAGAAATACATCTGTTTATTATCATTTTAATTTACAGGCGATAGAGAGAGCGCAAAGTGTTACAGCTCGAATATGTCAAACACAAAGTTCATACATTGAAGTGTGGATCATGAGAATACATCCTTAAAAAGTATAAATCAACCCTTCTGGAATCTTGGATAAAAGTGACAAAATCTTCATGAGCAAGAGAGTAGTTCCAACAATAGTTGATTAAACTGCATCAAAAATACATCTTTGAAACTTGTGATGAATAAATAAAAAGGGTACAATGATGAACCAAACTTGTTGGAGTTACGGAGGGGGCCGCTGTGTTTGAACTAATGGACATTTAAAGGCTTTTTGTTTCAATAAATGAATAAAAGCAAAATGGTGTGTTATTTAAGAAGAAGAAAAAAGCAACGTGATAAACAAATCTGTAAAAACACATCATTTTTAATAATAGGACGTTAAAACATTTGGTTAACTCGTTCAAAGTTAAATACATTTCTTCTGCTAAACATCGTGATAACAGAAAGGAGCTGAGAGCAAGCGTGTTCACAAGTGGCTGTAAAACATCAAGCCTTCACATCAGTGTGAAGCCACATCCTGATAAACAGCTACTACATGACTCATTGTCCACCGACATTAAACGGCTAAAAGCAGACGTTCATTTTTCAGAAAGAAGAAGTCCCTACGTGTTGAAATGTTTGCGTGCTACATTGTATCTATTATCTCACGCTCACATTGCTTTTATTCTTGTGTCACTTTAAAGAAGAGGGAGAAAAGAAGAAGATGTACAAATGTTAACCTTGTACTTACATATTAGGCCGAGGAAAACGTTCTTTTAGAAATAAACCACTTTACCACTAATTTTGTGCAACTCGTCGTGCATTTGTCAAACTGAGTGCAACGGCCATGTAAACCAACGGTAAACAGGCTTACCTGCACACAAAATGACTTAATAAATACATGTAATTAATGACATCATTAGTTACATTTGGACCAGTAGATCATATTGAATCATACACTATATCTCCCAACACTACGTTACAAATACTGTACAAATAAAGATTAAAAAAGGGCACTTATGTGGCAATGGAGGAAATCTCCAACCAAACATGCATCTGATCAGGATGGTAGAACTGACACCAGCCACCAGTCCTGCGTTTACAATGAGATAACTTTGGCGTGGCTGCATCACATGAATGTGTCATTACAATCACTAAATCACCTGGTTTTTATGAGGAAGAATATAAATGTTCAATTGTAATTAAACCAAAATTAAAGGGCTCTGGTGCAACAGTTGAGCCTCTTTGGATCTGCAATGGTGAACACACACTAAAAGGCTCACTGCTGCAACAATACTGGACGCGATGGTCCCCACACAGTCACTGCTGTGAACAAAGCAGCAAGATGATTCTTCTTGAAGCGGTTTTATAACCCTCCTCCTGCCTGGTCACATCAGGTAACTTAACCTCTCGCTTTGATTAATGATGCTTCAGACTCTAAAGTTGGGAGGAGTTCCCATGTTGAATGTGACGTTTTACTGTCCAGCCTTTCTTCACCTGCCCAAAGCAGTGAAATGTCGATCTGGTCTTCAATTTTACAAGGTTATATTTAAGGCAAATGGCTGTATTTGGGTTAAAATCCTGAACCTTCTTCAAAGTTTTAGGTGACAGATTAATATAATATTTTGATAAATATGCAGCAACGTGCTCAACTGAATACACTGGAAGCCACAAAGGCAGATGAAAGATGAAGAACTAAATATGGAAACATGACGGTGTTAAAAGATAAACACACTGAATGCTCAGTATGACAAGTCAACATGTTTCTGCTTCCAGATCTCTCCATCTCAGTAACGTATGAGGAACTGCATGAAATGTGGTTGCTGGCAATCCTGGGAAACAATGTACTTTAACTGCATGTTTTATGCCAGCAGCTACTAAAATGGACACATTTCATGACCAACTTTCCTGTTATCGTAATCAGCTTGATTAAAGCTACACAGCCCTCTCATATTCATAACTGCATTTACTCTACTGAACCAAATGTGATACGATCGTCTCTATAATCACCGTGCAACTGGCTAAACCACGTGTTGAAACCATGGAAACATGAAATATGCTGCAAATTTCCTCTTAGACATTTCTCACCAAACGCTTAAGGGAGATAGCAAGGTCTAATTTGACTTTATACAAAACCAAACGTTAAATGAATCCCCACTAAACACAGTGTGCATGAGAATACACGTTTATACTGTGAACTAATCATCACACATCTGTTTCATGGATACATTTCAGTCCAAGTATATTCCAACATTAAATCACTTTGAAATCTGGTGAGTAAAAACAGTGACACAAATTCTGAAGACATTGTATTAAAAGTATTATCTACATAATTTAGTTTTCAGAATTAAGGTAATTATTGGAAAATGTTTCATAAACTAGGGTGAAAAGAATTGAAGCCTCATCTGCCTTCAGCTGTTCAGTGTCTAAACGCTGTGCATCACCTTTCTCTACGCACTTTGGCGTAAAGGCACTCGTCTGCAGCTGGTTCCACGTTGTGTCGGGGTCGCTGTGCAAACTTCACTTCCCCGTACTCTACCCCCTCCTCTGCTCTCTGCTTCATCTGCCCCCCCGGCCGCGGCCCAATCCGGACCTCAGAATAGGTTAATTCCTGGTTGTCTTCTTCTGCAGAGTGAAAGAGACACAAATATATATTTAATGTTGAGAGATATAAAATACTCAAGTAGTTTTCTTAAGCAAAGAATTGAGGAGCTTGAAATGTGCTGGGATCCTTAATGCCCATTTGTACTACTTTATTCTATCAACTACAACAATAAAAGCCTGCTTTTAATTTAATTCATGATCTATTTGTATATTCAGGTTTTTCAGATTATTCTTACAGATTGAAAAGCAACAATTTCAATGTTTGTAATGGACTAAGAGATAAACATCATTGTCAAGCTTTTCTCAATCTCATTACAATTTTGGCGAAAAGTAAACCAGCACATTACTAGAAGGGTCATTAGCAGTTACTGGTTGGAAAAGGGGAATTTTGTTCTGTACCTTTAGGTTTGTTTTTTCGCTTTTTCTTCTGAGCACAGACGACAGAGACCCCGACCACTAACAGAAGCACGAGTGCAGCCAGAACATAAGCTGCTGTTGTCAATATTCCCACTGTGAAAAAAGACATAAGAGACAGAGAGCTTTAACTTTAGCAAACTTTACAGGTGTTTTTGTTGAGAATGGAGAACAAAGATAATGGAAATGACTTGAATAAATTCACTGCAGTTAATAATGTCTCATGAGTCACTGATGGGGGAGAAGGTGCAGTATTATTGATGGATGTGGGATTACTGTTAGTTGATACTGTGATGCCAGACTCCTTACCACCACGTGGCGATGTTGTGTTTGTGGGGGAAGCTGTTGCGGTCTTAATACACAGAGTATTATTGGCTTCAAACACCCACTGTGATATGCGCGTCCCATTGGCTGAGGTGCAGTTAATGAAGATGAAGCCTGAAGGATAGAGACAAATAACTGATATACCGATAATATTTAGTATTGATGACATCCCAGTTTTGTCTCCTCGCGCTGTCACTCACCACAGGTAGAGAGCGTCTGTCCTCCTGAGGAACTACTGACGTCATTCCTGACCGAGCAGACCAGTCGTCCTGAGACGTGTTGCTTCAGAGTGATGATGTTCGTCTCAGTGTTTCCACCGAGGAGCTCAGAGTCTGTCAGATTGTGTCCATCCAAAGTCCAGCTGTACTGAGGACTGTCTGCTCCCTCAGAGGAGCAGGACACCTTCCTCTCTCCATGGGACAGACACTCAGGGACCAGCAGGACAGAGGACACAGGAGCTGAAGGAAACGCACTGGGATGACTTTTCATATTGACATAATGTTGATCATTCTGTCGGCTTCCTAATACAGAGCAGTGCAGACATTGATACGGATATCGAGCACGTAGAGCATGAGATGCATCTAATAAATAGTTATTTACCTTGAATGGTCAACTGTTGAAACCTGAGACCTGATGACCATCCGTCTGAATCAAAGGTGACAAGTTTATATTCACCAGCATCAGTCCTGCTCAGGTTATTGATCCTAAATGTTCCATTACTGGGAGTAAATAATGATCTGTTTCCTATTATATTAGACACAATGTTATTCTTTTTCCCACTCAGTATTACTGTTCCATTTTTAACCCATGTGTATCCATGTGTTTCTGAGGCTTTGTTCATCAGCTGGAGGACCAGAGTTCCTCCCAAAGCTCCAAAACACTGAGCTCTGTTCTGTCGGCCGTCACAGTGGGTTTCCACACCTGAACATTTTGGAACAAAAGAAAGAAAGTTTTTTAGGCGTTTGCAGATTTAAAGCAGCAGTAATGCGTTTGGTGCAGTTGTGTCTCTATCAGACAACAAACAGGCGTTTTGATGAGTGTCACACAGTTTAGATTCAGCTGTAAAACATTTTTTCAAATTATAGTAAACCCGTCCAGTTATAAGGAGTTCATCCTGTGTTTTACACCTACAGCACTTTATTTTTATTAATACTGGAGGTTGAACATTTAAAAAAATACACCAAATCATATTTCAGGCTGTATTTGGTAAATATGGTGCGTGTTGTGAAGCTTCAATTTGATCATGAATGTGTAGATCTTAAGTTTTGGCGGCTCAATAAAACCATGATGTCTTAATCTTTCAAGTGAAGTTAAACATTGTGTGGCTGCAATGAAAAATCAGTACAATGTAATAAAACATTTATTCCTGTCTCTAACGCAACATTTGCTGCGGAAATGAGGCTTTGCTGGATTTAAAAATAACATCAGTGTAATTTCAATACAGTTCAAACAGTTTCAATAAACTGTTTTAAAACTGTAGAGAAAATCTTGAATACAATTATCTGAATCCGTTAATCTTTGAAGACAATAAAAAAAAAGATTATGGTTGAGTTTTACTTCCCTTAATACAGACAGAAAATGTTTTCTTATTTGCGATCGATAAATTAAAATAAACATTAAGAACACAAGTTTTTTAGGCATTTGCAGATTTAAAGCAGCAGTAGTGCGTTTGGTGCAGTTGTGTCTCTATCAGACAACATTATGCAAACTTTGAAATTATAAATAGGAATCGATATATCTCATTAAGACTTATGCCTCATAGATGTTAGAATATTTAGATCTTAAGTTATTGTGGCTCTGTTACTGTCACGACCGGACGGTGGACGGGAACCCAAATGCACGACTCATATGGCGTGGTTCGAAAAAAGAATCAAAGTTTATTAACAAAAAGGCAGGGCATGGCCGCTGAAATAAAAATCATATATATATCATATATATATACTATTTACGTCCGTCTTTAAAGCAACTTTTGAGAAAGCATACATTTAAATTGAATACAGTTCATTAGTTAAAAAAAAAATGTTTTAAAAATGTTGTAAAAAGTATAATTATTAGAATCCGTTCATCTTTGAACAAAATATAACAAATATATATTTGAGATTTACAAAACATTTCATTAGTAACTTATGCACAAACTTCCCTCTGCTTCACAGAACCTTTAGTTATTGAATAAATCGTATTTCCTGTGAAACACAATGTTGTAATTGTTACTGAGATAGTGAATCAGCGGTTGCTTTCAACTCAATTTGCAGTCTTGCTTTTTTATGTACAGAACGTGAGTGATAATTTAAAAAGAAAAATCATTTTTTCAACATAATGTATACAGAGAACATTAATTAGGATTATTTCAATCGCACATTTGATGCAACTGCATGAAATGTGTCATTTCATAAGTTAAACAGCTCACCGTGAGAGACTCCGAGTATCATCACAAACAGTCCGATCACAGCTTCCATGTCTCCTCAGCAGCTTTCTGACAAACCTTATTCAGTATTAAACACGCACACATGAGAACAGACTGTTCTATAGTGATCCGCTTAAAAAAGGAAAGGAGGAAGGTATTTTACGCTCATCTCGCTTCCTCATTTATGAACATCAGTAAGAAGATTAAAGCCTTAAAAGGATGAAGATGAAACATGGAAATGGTTTCTGAAGCTTCCTGTTTTAAGATTAACCGTTCTAAACCACAAAATGGAAACAAAGTGTTATCATAAACAACACAACTTCTCATGCAAACATCTTCTGCTTTTGTTACATTAAAACATTTGCTCAATGTGTAATGTGAAATCTTTTTTTTGTTCGTAAAGTGTGACAAGTATTGCTTTAACTTTTCACATATGCAGAAAATGTACTTATGAATAATTCATAACGTGTTTGAGTGTGTGTACGTTTGTGTAGTGTCTGTGTTTCTGTGTGTGAGTGTCTGTGTCTGTGTGTGTGCGTGTGTTTCTGTGCGTGTGTTTGTGTGTGTTGTTTTTGGGTGTGACTCACTCCCCCTGTAGTCTGTGAAAATGTGCCCCCTGCAGGCTGCTTGTGTTTAACGTGTCACAACGGGGTGTTGGCGAGTTGAGGTGGACCGGAAGAGGGTAAGACGCGGACGCAGGGTTCTCTAACAAAAGGGTTTTAATACTACAAAAAGGCAAACTCAAAAGATCCATACAGGGCAAAAACGGACGAGGATCAGGATCAGGAAACACATGTCACACAGACAATCCAACGAAAGACAACAGACAAACAAACAAAGACACAACAAGCGACAACAGACACACAGGGCTTAAACACACAGGCGTGGTGCAGGTGATCAGAATCAGAATCAGAGAACATTTATTGCCACGGTAGGGTTAGACATACTAGGAATTTGACATGGCGTTTTGTGCATTACAACAGAACAACAGACAACAATGGAGGACAAGACAACAAGACAACGGACAACATAGTGCAAGGAAAAATAGAAAATGATAAGAAATTATAAAATATAATATAATACAGTAGTATGGGTTAGTAACTAAGGCTAGGGGCTAGGATATATAAAGCAGAATAAAGTTATAAAATAGAATAAAATAAAATCTAAAGTGCACCAGCACTTTGGACACAGGTGGAAACAATCAGACAATCACAGGGGAAGACAGGACAGGGCAGGAAGTGCCCTGTCCCACACAATCCGTGACATAATGAGCAACACATCATCAAGGGAGCAGAGGTGTGATTGATTAATTAGGATCAATTATGTTTTAAATGCTGTTAACTTCTCTGCATGTAAAAAGCTCCTGTTAGGGCCCTGATCTGCTTATCGGTTTGTTTTGCCCTGTCTGTGCTTTTGTCCGTTTTTTTCTGTCATTCTAGAGTTTCCCCCTCTGTGTTGCGCCGTCGGCCCCGCCCCTCTCTTCAGAGCTCAGCTGTGGCTCATCCCAGGAGATCCCAGATGCAGCGGCAGCATAAAGGCCTCAGAGTTCCAGGCTCGCCGTCAGTCCGTTCCAGTTCCCAGGCTGGTCGCAGGTGCCGTCGAAGCCCGTTAGCTCGTTAGGAGCGCTTTGTGTTTTCCCCCCTTTTTGACTGTTAGCCCTGTTTGTATTTTTGTTTTTTGTTGACTTCATGTTCACCATGTTGTGTGGGAAATAAATAAAGCATTGGCTAGAAATCAAGCTGCTGTGTGCCTGCATTTGGGTCCACCTATTGCACCTCATAGCAGCTCCTCTGACTCCACATCTGGAGGAGAGATTCAGCCCAGGACCTTGGGTCTGCTAACTGGACTACTCTAGTCTGTGTGCTGTCCTCGAAAGAGCTCCTCTATGCACAAATGTATAAGGGATTAAAGATTTCAGTAAAAACTAATGGATGAATAAAATGTATTTCTGGTTTGTCAATGAAATGACTATTCATGTTAAATCCATCCGTCTTCAAAGCCGCTCATCCTTCATGCAGGGCGGCTGGAGTCAACATGGAGTGAGAGACGGGTTCATCTTGGACCGGTCACCAGTGCCGACACAACCATTTACCCTCACATTAACACATCTACGGGGCATTTAGAGTCACCCATCAACCTGACAGAGCAAGTCTCTGGACTGTGGGAGGAAGCCGGAGAACACGGAGAGAACAAACGCAGAACATGCAGAACCCTCACAGAGAAGAAGACAGCAAATATGAATGTTTCACTGTAACGTGGGATTCAGGGTCAGTAGAGTCAGTGTGTGTGTGTGTGTGTGTGTGTGTGTGTGTGTGTGCTGGACATCTCTCTACCATAATCAACCCTAAAGCACACAGAAATACATCTGTTTATTATCATTTTAATTTACAGGCGATAGAGAGAGCGCAAAGTGTTACAGCTCGAATATGTCAAACACAAAGTTCATACATTGAAGTGTGGATCATGAGAATACATCCTTAAAAAGTATAAATCAACCCTTCTGGAATCTTGGATAAAAGTGACAAAATCTTCATGAGCAAGAGAGTAGTTCCAACAATAGTTGATTAAACTGCATCAAAAATACATCTTTGAAACTTGTGATGAATAAATAAAAAGGGTACAATGATGAACCAAACTTGTTGGAGTTACGGAGGGGGCCGCTGTGTTTGAACTAATGGACATTTAAAGGCTTTTTGTTTCAATAAATGAATAAAAGCAAAATGGTGTGTTATTTAAGAAGAAGAAAAAAGCAACGTGATAAACAAATCTGTAAAAACACATCATTTTTAATAATAGGACGTTAAAACATTTGGTTAACTCGTTCAAAGTTAAATACATTTCTTCTGCTAAACATCGTGATAACAGAAAGGAGCTGAGAGCAAGCGTGTTCACAAGTGGCTGTAAAACATCAAGCCTTCACATCAGTGTGAAGCCACATCCTGATAAACAGCTACTACATGACTCATTGTCCACCGACATTAAACGGCTAAAAGCAGACGTTCATTTTTCAGAAAGAAGAAGTCCCTACGTGTTGAAATGTTTGCGTGCTACATTGTATCTATTATCTCACGCTCACATTGCTTTTATTCTTGTGTCACTTTAAAGAAGAGGGAGAAAAGAAGAAGATGTACAAATGTTAACCTTGTACTTACATATTAGGCCGAGGAAAACGTTCTTTTAGAAATAAACCACTTTACCACTAATTTTGTGCAACTCGTCGTGCATTTGTCAAACTGAGTGCAACGGCCATGTAAACCAACGGTAAACAGGCTTACCTGCACACAAAATGACTTAATAAATACATGTAATTAATGACATCATTAGTTACATTTGGACCAGTAGATCATATTGAATCATACACTATATCTCCCAACACTACGTTACAAATACTGTACAAATAAAGATTAAAAAAGGGCACTTATGTGGCAATGGAGGAAATCTCCAACCAAACATGCATCTGATCAGGATGGTAGAACTGACACCAGCCACCAGTCCTGCGTTTACAATGAGATAACTTTGGCGTGGCTGCATCACATGAATGTGTCATTACAATCACTAAATCACCTGGTTTTTATGAGGAAGAATATAAATGTTCAATTGTAATTAAACCAAAATTAAAGGGCTCTGGTGCAACAGTTGAGCCTCTTTGGATCTGCAATGGTGAACACACACTAAAAGGCTCACTGCTGCAACAATACTGGACGCGATGGTCCCCACACAGTCACTGCTGTGAACAAAGCAGCAAGATGATTCTTCTTGAAGCGGTTTTATAACCCTCCTCCTGCCTGGTCACATCAGGTAACTTAACCTCTCGCTTTGATTAATGATGCTTCAGACTCTAAAGTTGGGAGGAGTTCCCATGTTGAATGTGACGTTTTACTGTCCAGCCTTTCTTCACCTGCCCAAAGCAGTGAAATGTCGATCTGGTCTTCAATTTTACAAGGTTATATTTAAGGCAAATGGCTGTATTTGGGTTAAAATCCTGAACCTTCTTCAAAGTTTTAGGTGACAGATTAATATAATATTTTGATAAATATGCAGCAACGTGCTCAACTGAATACACTGGAAGCCACAAAGGCAGATGAAAGATGAAGAACTAAATATGGAAACATGACGGTGTTAAAAGATAAACACACTGAATGCTCAGTATGACAAGTCAACATGTTTCTGCTTCCAGATCTCTCCATCTCAGTAACGTATGAGGAACTGCATGAAATGTGGTTGCTGGCAATCCTGGGAAACAATGTACTTTAACTGCATGTTTTATGCCAGCAGCTACTAAAATGGACACATTTCATGACCAACTTTCCTGTTATCGTAATCAGCTTGATTAAAGCTACACAGCCCTCTCATATTCATAACTGCATTTACTCTACTGAACCAAATGTGATACGATCGTCTCTATAATCACCGTGCAACTGGCTAAACCACGTGTTGAAACCATGGAAACATGAAATATGCTGCAAATTTCCTCTTAGACATTTCTCACCAAACGCTTAAGGGAGATAGCAAGGTCTAATTTGACTTTATACAAAACCAAACGTTAAATGAATCCCCACTAAACACAGTGTGCATGAGAATACACGTTTATACTGTGAACTAATCATCACACATCTGTTTCATGGATACATTTCAGTCCAAGTATATTCCAACATTAAATCACTTTGAAATCTGGTGAGTAAAAACAGTGACACAAATTCTGAAGACATTGTATTAAAAGTATTATCTACATAATTTAGTTTTCAGAATTAAGGTAATTATTGGAAAATGTTTCATAAACTAGGGTGAAAAGAATTGAAGCCTCATCTGCCTTCAGCTGTTCAGTGTCTAAACGCTGTGCATCACCTTTCTCTACGCACTTTGGCGTAAAGGCACTCGTCTGCAGCTGGTTCCACGTTGTGTCGGGGTCGCTGTGCAAACTTCACTTCCCCGTACTCTACCCCCTCCTCTGCTCTCTGCTTCATCTGCCCCCCCGGCCGCGGCCCAATCCGGACCTCAGAATAGGTTAATTCCTGGTTGTCTTCTTCTGCAGAGTGAAAGAGACACAAATATATATTTAATGTTGAGAGATATAAAATACTCAAGTAGTTTTCTTAAGCAAAGAATTGAGGAGCTTGAAATGTGCTGGGATCCTTAATGCCCATTTGTACTACTTTATTCTATCAACTACAACAATAAAAGCCTGCTTTTAATTTAATTCATGATCTATTTGTATATTCAGGTTTTTCAGATTATTCTTACAGATTGAAAAGCAACAATTTCAATGTTTGTAATGGACTAAGAGATAAACATCATTGTCAAGCTTTTCTCAATCTCATTACAATTTTGGCGAAAAGTAAACCAGCACATTACTAGAAGGGTCATTAGCAGTTACTGGTTGGAAAAGGGGAATTTTGTTCTGTACCTTTAGGTTTGTTTTTTCGCTTTTTCTTCTGAGCACAGACGACAGAGACCCCGACCACTAACAGAAGCACGAGTGCAGCCAGAACATAAGCTGCTGTTGTCAATATTCCCACTGTGAAAAAAGACATAAGAGACAGAGAGCTTTAACTTTAGCAAACTTTACAGGTGTTTTTGTTGAGAATGGAGAACAAAGATAATGGAAATGACTTGAATAAATTCACTGCAGTTAATAATGTCTCATGAGTCACTGATGGGGGAGAAGGTGCAGTATTATTGATGGATGTGGGATTACTGTTAGTTGATACTGTGATGCCAGACTCCTTACCACCACGTGGCGATGTTGTGTTTGTGGGGGAAGCTGTTGCGGTCTTAATACACAGAGTATTATTGGCTTCAAACACCCACTGTGATATGCGCGTCCCATTGGCTGAGGTGCAGTTAATGAAGATGAAGCCTGAAGGATAGAGACAAATAACTGATATACCGATAATATTTAGTATTGATGACATCCCAGTTTTGTCTCCTCGCGCTGTCACTCACCACAGGTAGAGAGCGTCTGTCCTCCTGAGGAACTACTGACGTCATTCCTGACCGAGCAGACCAGTCGTCCTGAGACGTGTTGCTTCAGAGTGATGATGTTCGTCTCAGTGTTTCCACCGAGGAGCTCAGAGTCTGTCAGATTGTGTCCATCCAGAGTCCAGCTGTACTGAGGACTGTCTGCTCCCTCAGAGGAGCAGGACACCTTCCTCTCTCCAAGGGACAGACACTCAGGGACCAGCAGGACAGAGGACACAGGAGCTGAAGGAAACGCACTGGGATGACTTTTCATATTGACATAATGTTGATCATTCTGTCGGCTTCCTAATACAGAGCAGTGCAGACATTGATACGGATATCGAGCACGTAGAGCATGAGATGCATCTAATAAATAGTTATTTACCTTGAATGGTCAACTGTTGAAACCTGGAACCTGATGACTTTCCCTCTGAATCAAAGGTTTCAAGTTTATATTCACCAGCATCAGTCCTGCTCAGGTTATTGATCCTTAATGTTCCATTACTGAGAGTAAATAATGATCTGTTTTCTAACACATTATGCTCAATGGAATTGTTTTTCACTTTCAGTATTACTGTTACATTTTTAACCCATGTGTATCCATGTGTTTCTGAGGCTTTGTTCATCAGCTGGAGGACCAGAGTTCCTCCCAAAGCTCCAAAACACTGAGCTCTGTTCTGTCGGCCGTCACAGTGGGTTTCCACACCTGAACATTTTGGAACAA
>CM037920.1:8365114-8381295 GCA_021346845.1 Apeltes quadracus | reverse complement strand
GGTTCATACAGAGAAAACAAAGTGTGAATTGGGCAACCATTTTATTTTCAGGTGTTTGCATGTGAATAAACAAAGTGGATACCTCAACAGAAAATCAATATTCATTATGTTTAATCAGAGGGCTCTTCACCCATTTAATGTTTTTCATTAGTAAAATTACAGGGTCAGTTGTTACAGGATGACAACATAACGGAAAAATATTATTTGAAAAATAAAATCATGAAAAAAGTGTATTTCCTTCAATGATTAGAACGATCATTTAAGTAATTAAAGAAAAGATGTGCTGCACATGGTGAATACAGCAGTGCACATTCACCACACAGACATTTACTACTTGCACCATCCGTTAAACAGATTGATGGCCATATTCAGCCTCTGTGTCAGGATCTTCTCCAGCTCCTCTAAGGACATACGCTTCACATCGTAGCCCTTCACTTTTGGGTTCTTTTTTGGCACAATCTCCTCTGTACTGTCCGGATCATTCCTTCCCACAGCAGCATATGTGGGGAAAGTGGGCTTACTGTCCACTTTAACTTTGTCTTTGAAGTTTGGGCAGCAGTAGGCGGACCACATGTACTCAGGGACAGACACTCTGCCGTTCATCAAGTGCGTTCCAGACGCGTACGGCATCACTCCGGTGATCACATGCATAGTCCCGTCGCAGTTCTTTACTGTCGCTAAAACCTGCTTCTCCAGTTTACTCCACGGCCCATTGTTGGAGCCCTCTTTCTGTGGGACAATGTTAGTCAGTGTAAAGGTGGCCTGGCAGTCATGTGGTGTCCCCTGGTGCTGGTTTGGATTGAGATGGCCTCTGGTGAAGTCGGAGACCTTGTAGTCCTCATCCACCGCCTGGCTCTCAATCACATTCTGGTCTACGGGGGCGTCAATCGGGTCTTGCATTTCTTTGCTGGCTGCGCGATGCGCCAACTGAATGACGGACAGAGAGAAGGATACAACTTTTTTTACTTTGTTCTTCTAATTCATCAGAAAACATTAGTTGGGCGGGAGACCGATTCACTCACGTACAAACCGAACTTACGAGTTCCACTTTCCTTTCTCTTCTACTTCATTGAAAAAAACATTATGTTTGTCACAATCATACACTGATCACAAGAATACTTAAGTTCAGCAGAAACTAATACTGTTCTGTCATATTGTCCTAAGACTTAAAACTACAAATAAATCTACAAGGGAATGCCAATATTTGCATTATATCATTTTGTTTCTTATGAGTTATTGAGACACACTTTATTCTAATGTAAGGCCTCGATAGTGATGGCTTTACTCTCTTTTAGTCAGGACAACTTGTAACTAATGAAGTACACCATGAAAATCTGTCAACAAATTCTATCTGCATGAAAATTGTAATAACAAAACCTTGCAGATGTTTTGGTTCCACTTGAGGGAGATTGTTTTGAATGCTGTTTCTTTTATTTTGTCCACGCCTTAACACACTAATACATTTATTAAACTAAAAACTGGCTTCGTAATGACGGTAGATGCAATCACAGATCAAACTGAACAAAGTAATGTTCAACGGGTGTCAGTCTTAAAAGAAGGTCTCTGTTGTCCTACTCACCTGAGGTTCATACATCCAGGTAGGTTTGGGCCGCGTGCCATCTGAAGGACTGAGTATGTACGCAGAGTACAGAGGTGAGCGACGCCCGCGGACATACAGAGTAGCAAAGCGGTACTTGTTTAGGTAGACCTGGCATATTGGCTGGTACTGGTCCCCCCCTGCAGGGAGACCTGTGGGTGGAGTTTCCTTATAGAAGAACTTAAGGCACTGGGAGAAGTCGTCGCTGATCTCTCCCAGGACCAGGCCACCAAACCAGGGTAAGAGGAGAAGCAGAGCTCCCATGGAGCATTGCAGCATCTTCTTGTGTGTCATTCTACACACACAGGGCAGCAGGTTGTGCAGACAAAGCTTCAGAGTTCAATAAAACCTCCTTTGCCTCCTTTCAGCGTCTGGAGTGTTGGCATTTGAGGGTTGCTCTTATATGTACAGAAACAGCAGTGGGTGGGAGTGCCCCCCCCCCCCCCAACCACTATCAAACGTCCCCCGCACTATATGTAAAAACGACATGATATTCATCATTTCCCTATCTTTGAACTGTCATTTCCCTAACGTTGAACTGTCTGTAAAGCAGATCCATAAAAGGTTACACTTGACCTCTATGCCAACGTGTATTTTCATGATATTTTACTTTAAAGTTTTTGAAAAATCTAAAGGCCATGTCTTTGTTATTCTTTAAAGCTGATCTTTAATAGGTTTTATTTGTCATTCACAGACGCCTTTACATTACATGTCATTTAGCTGACGCTTTCATCCAAAGCAACTTACATTGCATTTTTAACCCATGGCTTATACATTTTACCTGGGGATCAATTAGGGGTCAGCTATCTTGCTCAAGGACGCTTCGACGTGGCAAAGCCCGGATTCTAACCACCAAACTTGCGGTTCCCAGCTCACCCTCTCTACTCCACACGCCACCATCGCGTCTGAACAGAGGAACCACAGCTATATGTAAAAGAGGATCTGTCTCCTCTCTCATCTGCATGGTGGTGTTTGTTGCGTGACTTTCCAATCGTCCTCCCTCTGCAATTGGTCCTCTGCAAGAGTCCGCACTGGGACTTTGAACGGTCATTTGGCTATCTTTGAACTGTCATTAAAGCAGATCCGTAAAAGGTCACACTCTTTCACTTGATACTTGTTAAAGAGCACCTCCTCTACGCCCATGTGTATTTTATGATACTTCACTATACAGTCTTTGAGAAATTAAAAACGACATGATATTCGTCATTTGGCTATCTTTGAACTGTAATTTCCCTAACGTTGAACTGCCTAGCAGAGCCATAAATGGTTACACTTTGTTCTTGTTAAAGAGTACCTCCTCTATGCCCACGTGTATTTTCATGATATTTTACAAAACAGTTTTTGAGAAATCTAAAGGCAAAGTCAGTAAAAACGAAATGTTATTCGTTTTTTCTTTTTGAACTGTCTTTAAAGCTGGTCCTTAATAGCAGGGGTCTCAAACTAATTTCAGGTTCGGGCCAGATGCTGCACACTTCGACCGAATGCAGGACAGACGGTACGGCCGGCAAGGGGATGGCGCTGGCGGGACGCCACAGTTGGCCCCCCTCCCGTGAAGTTTGAGACCCCTGCTTACAGTTTTTCTCGATTGTTTACACACATTTTCTTGGAGCATGCCTCATACTCTCAGAACTCTACACACAAATTTACAGTTTTTACCAACTGCTTACACACAAAATCTTTTCATGACACACGATTTTTGAAACCTCTCACTCGAAGTGCAAAACTACCTGGAAAATCTTCAAAACCGTTTTTTAATTGCATAAACACTTTTTTCAAAACAGACAATTCTCTACCTAAAACACAAAGATCTATTTTGTGTTTACATGGTATATCCAAAACCGTATTATTATGAAAGAAGTGTTTGCCATTTGATGCAAATGCTTCATTCTGACATGTGTTCATTTTGTCATGACATGTGTTCAAGTGTTGCATTTTGAAGGAGATGTGAGGCATTTCGCGTCTTGTGTGCAGTTTTGAAAATTTGAATTTGAAAAAAGGAGACTTGGTTTTGAAAACGTGTGTAAACAGTTGGTAAATACTGTAAAAAACACACACACACAATGGGCAAAACCCCTCAATACTCCCACAAAATGAAACTTTACATTCAAAACAATGTTTTTTCTTCTCAAAATGTGTTTTTGTTTTCAAATGACACACACAGACCATCATATGATCAGACATTTATAAGAACCAGTTACAGTTTTTCTCGATTGTTTACACACAAATTCTGGTACTTGACACACAATTACCACAACATGTAACTCGTGCACCAACCCCCTGAACCAATTCTGCTAAACTACAAGCGCAATTCCTGCTTTACACTCAAATTGCCGTTCTAAAACACACTTTTTTCAAAACACTACACACAATTCTCTGCATTTGGCAAAATTTTCATGAAGGAAAATCTTGTTTTCACAAGGAACACACTGTCATTTAAAATTCTAAAGTCGGTTGCCCTCCTATGCACACTGACTCGTCACATGGGCAAACACGTGTCTCACAGTGTTACAATTAGCAATCAGAGATCGGAGATGGAAAGTGTATGACCGAGTCCACAAACGCACACAGCCCTTCTCCAAGCTGTGGAAGACGCATGTGGAGATGTAGCAGCTGATGCTTTTTTTTTTTTTTACTGTAACGGAATACAGTAAATTCTTCTGTTGTTTTGTATGTAGAAAACTTTACGTGCAAATGTGTGTTGGTTGGGATGTTCACTGTGTACATTGTTTTTGTTGAGAAAATCAAATATATTTGTCACCGTGTACTTGTGAGTTGTGAGTATAACAACAATATTCTAAAATATTTTACAACACACGTATGTGCAGTATGTACTGTCTGTAGTAAGTGTAACACGGAACAAAGAAAAAGGTCTAGATCACAATGATGAATGGAGAAGTGTTTTCTATTCATCACAGTGTTTTACCTTGAGCACATCAGTGTTTAACTGGTTCTTATAAATGTCTACTCATATGATGGTCTGTGTGTGTCATTTGAAAACAAAAACACATTTTGAGAAGAAATAACATTGTTTCGAATGTAAAGTTTCATTTTGTGGGAATATTGAGGGGTTTTGCGCATTGTGTGTGTGTTTTTAGAAAATGTGTGTAGAGTTCTGAGAGCATGAGGCATGCTTCAAGAAAATGTGTGTAAACAATCGAGAAAAACTAACTTTCCTGCCCTTTCCTGCCAGGAGGGGGCGGTATTGGAACAACTCTGTGTCAACTTGACGTCACATTTAATTAAGAACAGAATCGGTTTTATTTCCCATGTATGCGTTTACGTAGTAATTTAATTTCGGTTGCATGTGGTCTCAACAGGAATATATAAAATAATTTAACTAGAATATAATATAATTATTTTACAACTATATAATATGCACTAGAGGTGCACTAGATACAGGAAGGGAAGGAAAGGAGACATTAAGCAACACGCCGTTCTTTTGCACCACATTTCTTTTTGTTACCAGCGAGACTCCTTAACTTATACTCTCCAATCATTGATGATGTGTTAAATATACATTTTGCCAAATGTTCTCCCTTCTTTTGAAAGATCCCCAAAAAGATTTTAATCAACTGTACGTAACATTTACATGGAACCTGTCACCTTTCTTACATCGGTGCTTCAGTTCAGAGTTAAGTTCAGAAATTCGGAATTAAGTTTCAAGAGGGGACCTGATGACCTTCTATTCGTCTTCTGATGCACATTGCAGCTTCATACAGAACACACAGCGGAACACGTGAGGATCCTGCTAGACAACCGATGAACAGGTAATCAACAAGTAGTTTGGGAACATTAGCAAGGGGGGTGATTATTGGTTATACTCTCCGGAGGAGTCTTGTGTCCAGGGAGTTCAACTTGGTCACAGTGGTTGAAGGTGACGTTGGAACGCTCTGCTCTTTCTGCCCAAGTCCAACAACAACAAGCATCGCCCTGGTTATCGAGCAACGGATTGTCCTGTATGACGTATGCGGCATCTCAACAGCATTGTGCTTTTGTTGGGCTCATCTATGCTCTGTGTGTTTTCACTAAAGTGGTATTTGTTGACCAAATTTGGTCAAAAAGGTTTCTGAAGACCAATGTGCAGTTTGCAGTTGTCTTGTTACAGACAATACAAAACAGTTGTTTTCGTTCCCGTCCAATTATAATGAAGGCCAAAAGGCCATAAAATGTTGTTGGTTTGTTTCTTGCTTGGTCAGTTCAGGACTTAGACAGATGTTACTACGAGTGAAGACAAATGAGGAATTTTATAGCTATTGATTATTTACAGAAACTATTACAGAAATATTTAAAGTATCAGGTTTTTCCTGATCTGTTGCCAATTTGGTCTTTGAATTCTGAAATTTAATCATATGGTTCTGCAAGCAGCTTTTTACTTGTTACAAGCAGAGGGCAATGTCTCCTCACTGGAGATTTGGCCTTATAGGTTTCAATTGTCTTCTGATGCATGCTGGGATTGAGATGACCCTTCCTGATGGTTCCTCGGTCCCGACACACTGCATCGCTCTTCCTGACCAGAGGAAACTGGATTTGAGAATGTGGGTTACTGAGCAGGACACAAACGACACAGAAAACACAAAGTATCTGAATACGAAGCTCCAGCCAGCAGCTCATAAGATCAGCGTGACGTCCACCAAATGTCTGCGCTAAAACTCGTTTAGTATTTTTTCAACCAAAAGGTAAAAGCAACAACTCTTGGATTCATGTCGGCTCTTTTCTGGCCTGTGGCTTTGGATTAATCAAGCTAAATATAAAACATGCTAATTAATTCGCTCTAGACGTGGTAACCACTGGACAACTTACTGGGTTGTGGAAGTGAAAAGGGCTCAAAGAAATTATGTAACAAAACAAAAGTGTCTTTAACCTTTTCAGTTCTGTCATTAATTCATAATGGTTCCTTAAGTGTATTATTGTTTTGGCTAAAATCATTATATAGTGTATTAATCATTTAAAAATGTTTTTATATAGACCCCATTAAGCAAAGCAGAATTCCAGTGACCCCAAATGCTTCAGGCTTTAAACTGTTTCAACATAAATGTAATACAGTCCTGAATCTATTTGTGTTTATTTAAATGATCACACATCCCCTCTTGAGCCTTGTATAGTGGGATGGATGGTTAATCCAGCCTATCAGGGTGGTTTAGGTCTTAACTAATTAAAAGAAAACATCCTGACAAAAATCACACTGAACACAGTTTGTCCCTAAAGTTGCTTGTTGCTCAACATATCAGACAGTAATTTGTACTTTAAACGTGCTGCTGGCACGGCATCACATGCTGCGGCTCATAGGGAGAGTACAACGTGTGAAATGTGCAACCGTTGTATTTTAAGGTGTTTGCATGTGTAGAAACAAAGTGGATTCTTCAACAGAAAATGTATATTCAGTTTGTTTAATAAGAGGGCTCTTCAACCATTTAATGCCTTCTTTCATTAGTAAAATCACAGGGTTAGTTGTTACAGGATGACAACATAACAGAAAAATATTATCACTCAAGCAATTAAAGAAGAAAAGATGTGCTGCACATGGTGAATACAGCAGCGCAAACTCACCACAGAGACATTTACAACTTGCACTGTCCATTAAACAGATTAATGGGCATATTCAGCCTTTTCCTCAGGATGCCCTCCAGCTCCTCTAAGGACATGCGCCTCACATCGTAGCCCTTCCACAGCTCCTTCACATTGATGTCAACTGGCACAATCTCATCTGTACTGTCCGGATCATTCCTTCCCACAGCAGCATATGTGGGGAAAGAGGCCTTCACAGACTCGGGAAGGTCGGGTTTGAAGCTTGGGCAGCAGTAGGCGGACCACATGTACTCAGGGACAGACACCTTTTTGTTCATCAAGTGCGTTTCGGACTCGTACGGCATCACTCCGGTGATCACATGCATAGTCCCTGTGCAGAATTTCTTTCTTAATGAAACCTCCTGCTCCAGATCACTCCACAGTTTGTTGTTGGACCAGCTCCGCTGTGGGACCGTGTTAGTCAGTGTAAAGGTGGCCTCGGCCTCTTCTTTTGTCCCGTGGTGCCCCATTGGATTGAGATGCCCTATGGTGAATATGGACTCCTTGAAGTCCTTTTCCGTCGCCTGGCTCGTAATCGCATCCTGGTCCTTGAGGGGAGGGAGGATTTGCATCTCTTTGCTGCCTTCGGGAGACTCCAACTGAATGACCGTCAGAGACAAGGATACAACTTTCTTTACTTTGTTCTTATAATTCATCAGAAAACAATAGTTACGTGTGTGACCTCATAGTCACCTCATGACACTCATAGTTTCAAAAATAAATTACAACCAGAACTTACGATTTCCACTTACCTTTCTGTTACTTCACCAACGAAAAGGTCACGTGTGTCACAATCACACATTGACCACAAGACTACTTAAATCTACCAGAAACGGTTAATGTTCTCTGTCATATTGTTGTCTTCAAATGTAAAATTCTGAATAAGTCTACAAGGCAGTGCCAATATTTGCCTTATATAATTTGTATTTCTTATGAGTTATTAAGACACACCTTACTCTAACTACTTTACTTTGTTTTAGTCAGGACAACTTGTGCTGCATTAAACTAAAATGTGATCTGCATGAGAGTTTTAACTAAGATTTTGCAGAGGTTTTGGTTCCACCTGTGTGGGATAGATTTAAATGCAGTTTTTTTCATTTGTCCACTCCTTAACACACTAATGCATATAATAAACTAAAAACTGGATGTGTAATTACAGTACATACATGCATTAAACTGAATAAAGTAAACGGATTACAGTCTTAAAAGACGGTCTCTCTTGTCCTGCTCACCTGAGGTTCATACATCCAGTCTGGCCGGTCGTATTTGGTCTTCTTGTCTGGAGGACTGAGTATGTACGCAGAGTACAGAGGTGAGCGACGCTCGCGGACATACAGAGTAGCAAAGCGGTACTTGTTTAGGTAGACCTGGCATATTGGCTGGTACTGGTCCCCCTCTGCAGGGAGACCTGTGGGTGGAGTTTCCTTATAGAAGAACTTAAGGCACTGGGAGAAGTCGTCGCTGATCTCTCCCAGGACCAGGCCACCAAACCAGGGTAAGAGGAGAAGCAGAGCTCCCATGGAGCATTGCAGCATCTTCTTGTGTGTCATTCTACACACACAGGGCAGCAGGTTGTGCAGACAAAGCTTCAGAGTTCAATAAAACCTCCTTTGCCTCCTTTCAGCGTCTGGAGTGTTGGCATTTGAGGGTTGCTCTTATATGTACAGAAACAGCAGTGGGTGGGAGTGCCCCCCCCCCCCCCAACCACTATCAAACGTCCCCCGCACTATATGTAAAAACGACATGATATTCATCATTTCCCTATCTTTGAACTGTCATTTCCCTAACGTTGAACCGTCTGTAAAGCATATCCATAAAAGGTTACACTTGACCTCTATGCCAACGTGTATTTTCATGATATTTTACTTTAAAGTTTTTGAAAAATCTAAAGGCCATGTCTTTGTTATTCGTTTTTGAACTGTCTTTAAAGCTGATCTTTAATAGGTTTTATTTGTCATTCACAGACGCCTTTACATTACATGTCATTTAGCTGACGCTTTCATCCAAAGCAACTTACATTGCATTTTTAACCCATGGCTTATACATTTCACCTGGGGATCAATTAGGGGTCAGCTATCTTGCTCAAGGACGCTTCGACGTGGCAAAGCTCGGATTCTAACCACCAAACTTGCGGTTCCCAGCTCACCCTCTCTACTCCACACGCCACCATCGTGTCTGAACAGAGGAACCACAGCTATATGTAAAAGAGGATCTCCTCCTCTACGCCCATGTGTATTTTATGATACTTCACTATACAGTCTTTGAGAAATTAAAAACGACATGATATTCGTCATTTGGCTATCTTTGAACTGTAATTTCCCTAACGTTGAACTGCCTAGCAGAGCCATAAATGGTTACACTTTGTTCTTGTTAAAGAGTACCTCCTCTATGCCCACGTGTATTTTCATGATATTTTACAAAACAGTTTTTGAGAAATCTAAAGGCAAAGTCAGTAAAAACGAAATGTTATTCGTTTTTTCTTTTTGAACTGTCTTTAAAGCTGGTCCTTAATAGCAGGGGTCTCAAACTAATTTCAGGTTCGGGCCAGATGCTGCACACTTCGACCGAATGCAGGACAGACGGTACGGCCGGCAAGGGGATGGCGCTGGCGGGACGCCACAGTTGGCCCCCCTCCCGTGAAGTTTGAGACCCCTGCTTACAGTTTTTCTCGATTGTTTACACACATTTTCTTGGAGCATGCCTCATACTCTCAGAACTCTACACACAAATTTACAGTTTTTACCAACTGCTTACACACAAAATCTTTTCATGACACACGATTTTTGAAACCTCTCACTCGAAGTGCAAAACTACCTGGCAAATCTTCAAAACCGTTTTCAATTGCATAAACACTTTTTTCAAAACAGACAATTCTCTACCTAAAACACAAAGATCTATTTTGTGTTTACATGGTATATCCAAAACCGTATTATTATGAAAGAAGTGTTTGCCATTTGATGCAAATGCTTCATTCTGACATGTGTTCATGGCATTTTGAATGCAAGTGTTGCATTTTGAAGGAGATGTGAGGCATTTCGCGTCTTGTGTGCAGTTTTGAAAATTTGAATTTGAAAAAAGGAGACTTGGTTTTGAAAACGTGTGTAAACAGTTGGTAAATACTGTAAAAAACACACACACACAATGGGCAAAACCCCTCAATACTCCCACAAAATTAAACTTTACATTCAAAACAATGTTTTTTCTTCTCAAAATGTGTTTTTGTTTTCAAATGACACACACAGACCATCATATGATCAGACATTTATAAGAACCAGTTACAGTTTTTCTCGATTGTTTACACACAAATTCTGGTACTTGACACACAATTACCACAACATGTAACTCGTGCACCAACCCCCTGAACCAATTCTGCTAAACTACAAGCGCAATTCCTGCTTTACACTCAAATTGCCGTTCTAAAACACACTTTTTTCAAAACACTACACACAATTCTCTGCATTTGGCAAAATTTTCATGAAGGAAAATCTTGTTTTCACAAGGAACACACTGTCATTTAAAATTCTAAAGTCGGTTGCCCTCCTATGCACACTGACTCGTCACATGGGCAAACACGTGTCTCACAGTGTTACAATTAGCAATCAGAGATCGGAGATGGAAAGTGTATGACCGAGTCCACAAACGCACACAGCCCTTCTCCAAGCTGTGGAAGACGCATGTGGAGATGTAGCAGCTGATGCTTTTTTTTTTTTTTACTGTAACGGAATACAGTAAATTCTTCTGTTGTTTTGTATGTAGAAAACTTTATGTGCAAATGTGTGTTGGTTGGGATGTTCACTGTGTACATTGTTTTTGTTGAGAAAATCAAATATATTTGTCACCGTGTACTTGTGAGTTGTGAGTATAACAACAATATTCTAAAATATTTTACAACACACGTATGTGCAGTATGTACTGTCTGTAGTAAGTGTAACACGGAACAAAGAAAAAGGTCCAGGTCACAATGATGAATGGAGAAGTGTTTTCTATTCATCACAGTGTTTTACCTTGAGCACATCAGTGTTTAACTGCTTCTTATAAATGTCTACTCATATGATGGTCTGTGTGTGTCATTTGAAAACAAAAACACATTTTGAGAAGAAATAACATTGTTTCGAATGTAAAGTTTCATTTTGTGGGAATATTGAGGGGTTTTGCCCATTGTGTGTTTGTTTTTAGAAAATGTGTGTAGAGTTCTGAGAGCATGAGGCATGCTTCAAGAAAATGTGTGTAAACAATCGAGAAAAAACTAACTTTCCTGCCCTTTCCTGCCAGGAGGGGGCGGTATTGGAACAACTCTGTGTCAACTTGACGTCACATTTAATTAAGAACAGAATCGGTTTTATTTCCCATGTATGCGTTTACGTAGTAATTTAATTTCGGTTGCATGTGGTCTCAACAGGAATATATAAAATAATTTAACTATAATATAATATAATTATTTTACAACTATATAATATGCACTAGAGGTGCACTAGATACAGGAAGGGAAGGAAAGGAGACATTAAGCAACACGCCATTCTTTTGCACCACATTTCTTTTTGTTACTAGCGAGACTCCTTAACTTATACTCTCCAATCATTGATGATGTGTTAAATATACATCTTGCCAAATGTTCTCCCTTCTTTTGAAAGATCCCCAAAAAGATTTTAATCAACTGTACGTAACATTTACATGGAACCTGTCACCTTTCTTACATCGGTGCTTCAGTTCAGAGTTAAGTTCAGAAGTTCGGAATTAAGTTTCACGAGGGGACCTGATGACCTTCTATTCGTCTTCTGATGCACATTGCAGCTTCATACAGAACACACAGCAGAACACGTGAGGATCCTGCTAGACAACCGATGAACAGGTAATCAACAAGTAGTTTGGGAACATTAGCAAGGGGGGTGATTATTGGTTATACTCTCCGGAGGAGTCTTGTGTCCAGGGAGTTCAACTTGGTCACAGTGGTTGAAGGTGACGTTGGAACGCTCTGCTCTTTCTGCCCAAGTCCAACAACAACAAGCATCGCCCTGGTTATCGAGCAACGGATTGTCCTGTATGACGTATGCGGCATCTCAACAGCATTGTGCTTTTGTTGGGCTCATCTATGCTCTGTGTGTTTTCACTAAAGTGGTATTTGTTGACCAAATTTGGTCAAAAAGGTTTCTAAAGACCAATGTGCAGTTTGCAGTTGTCTTGTTACAGACAATACAAAACAGTTGTTTTCGTTCCCGTCCAATTATAATAAAGGCAAAAAAGAGAAAGAAAAGTCACATACTGTTGTTTTCATGTGATTGTTTTATGTGTTGGTTTTAATATTGTATCTGTGTTCATGTGCTAAATAGGCTGGTTTTACTGTAAAGTGTCTTTGAGTAGCCTACCTTATGAAGCACTATATGAATAAAATGTATTATTATTTAGCCTAAACCTAAAAGTGAGCAGAGGTAATTAATGTTCCTCTGGAAATTTAAAGACTAGGCCTAATTTCAAATCCTTATTCACAATGCGAGAATAAGTTTTACGATATGCACAAATCTCTTCAAGCTGTGTCTATTCCTAAATATCTTTCCAAAATAATGTGCACAGAACAAACAAGACTGGAAAAGATAAAATATAAAAACATTTTGCAGGCTGGTAAGTGCTTAACAGTTTGCAAATGGTGTAAAAATGACTTACAAGATGCCTGTTCACAAATAGGCATCGTGGTGCAGGAAGAAACACCGGTGAATGGCACTTTAAATATCGCCCTCATCCCGTTTACGATTTTTCACTCCTCACTGCGCAGTTTAGAACACCCCCCCCCCCCCCCCCCCCCCCCTCACCCTCTCTCCCCCCCCAACCCCGCCCCGTCGGTCGGTCCGCGCGCAACAAGGGGGCTGCGGGTTGTCGTTGTGTTTTCCTATTTGTGTGAGAAGAGCTTTTCGGTCATGGACTTTAACAAGAGCCGCGTGAGAACACGACTAACTGACTCTCCCCTGCGTGACATCCTGCGCATCAAAGCCACTGCCTTCGAGCCAGACCGGCCCCACGTACTGCGGTCCGGATCTCGGTGTCCCCCTTCACATTAGTGCAGGCAAGTCATCTGTATAAATTCGAAAACCTCAGTGAATTAATTTTGTTTTTTGACCATCAAAACCACATTTATGTGTTTGCACTTCGGAGATTAGCTATTTCTCTGTTTTGAATTTCAAAGTTTCAAGTTGTTTACAGTGAGCATTTCATTGCCAATATGTCATTTTTCAAATTACCCCAAGACATGTTTAAGCTTCTAGAAATATAAATGAAAAAGGCAAATATGAAATGAGTGACTTGGTAAAATTTCTTTGTATGTGAATAAACAAAGTGGATACCTCAACAGAAAATCAATATTCATTATGTTTAATCAGAGGGCTCTTCACCCATTTAATGTTTTTCATTAGTAAAATTAAAGGGTCAGTTGTTACAGGATGACAACATAACGGAAAAAATATTATGTGAAAAATAAAATCATGGAAAAAGTGTATTTTCCTTTAATGATTAGAATTTAATTAATTAAAGAAGAAAAAGTGTGCTGCACATGGTGAATACAGCAGTGCAAACTCACCACAGAGACATTTACTTCCTGCACCGTCCGTTAAACAGATTGATGGTTCCACCCAGCCTCTCGCTCAGGATCTTCTCCAGCTCCTCTAAGGACATACGCTTCACATCGTAGCCCTTCACTTTTGGGTTCTTTTTTGGCACAATCTCCTCTGTACTGTCCGGATCATTCCTTCCCACAGCAGCATATGTGGGGAAAGAGGCCTTCTCAGGCTTGGGAAGGTTGGATTTGAAGCTTGTGCAGCAGTAGGCGGACCACATGTACTCGGGGACAGACACCCTCTTGTTGATCAAGTGCGTTCCAGACGCGTACGGCATCACTCCGGTGATCACATGCATAGTCCCGGTGCAGTACTCCTTGAATTTTCTTACAACCGCCTCCTCCAGTTTACTCCACGGCCCATTGTTGGAGCCCTCTTTCTGTGGGACAATGTTAGTCAGTGTAAAGGTGGCTTTGCTGTAGCTTATTGTCTTGTGGCCGCTTGGATTGAGATGGCCTCTGGTGTAGCCGGATTTCGTGTAGTCCTTATCCACCGCCTGGCTCTTCATCACATTCTGGTCCACATGGGAAGGGAAGCGTTTCATCTCTTTGCCAGCTGTTCGAGACACCAACTGAATGACCGACAGAGAGAAGGAACTTTTTTCAACTTCTTGTTCTTGTAATAATTCTTGTAACTAGTTGGGCGTGTGACCGATTCACTCATGAAGTTTGAAAAATAAATTACAAAAACAGAACTTACGGTTTCCACTTTACTTTCTCCAAAGCCTCACTGAAGAAGAGGTCATGTGTGTCACAATCACACATTGACCCCAAGAACACTTAAATTCACCAGAAACCATTAATTTTCTCCATTTTATTGTTTACTTAAAACGAAAAACACAAAAATATACATCTACATGGGAGTTATTTAGCCACACTTTACTCTAATGTAAGGCCTCGAGATTAATGACTTTACTCTGTTTTAGTCAGGATAACTTGCAACTAATGAACTACATCGCAAAAAATCGCAAATTCTATTTGCATGAAAGTTGTAATAATAAAGACTTTGGAGAGGTTTTGGTTCGACTTGAGGGAGATTTTTTTGAATGCCGTTTCTTTTATTTTGTCCACTCCTTAACAACTAACACATTTAATTAACTAAAAACTGGTAAAGTAATGTTCAACGGGTTACTGTTTTAAAAGAAGGTCTCAGTTGTCCTACTTACCTGAGGTTCATACATCCAGGTAGGTTTGGGCCGCGTGAATCTCTCTTCATTTGGAGGACATTTGCGGAGGTTTTGGTTGCACTTAAGGGAGATAGTTTTGAATGCAGTTTTTTAATTTCACTCCTTAACATACTAATACATATAATAAACTAAAAACTGGCCGTGTAGATACAAACATAAATCAAACTGAACAAAGTAATGTTCAATGGATTACTGTGTTAAAAGAAGGTCTCTGTTGTCCTACTCACCTGAGGTTCATACATCCAGGTAGATTCGGGCCGCTTGAATGTCTCTTCTGAAGGACGGAGTATGTACGCAGAGTACAGAGGTGAACGACGTCCGCGGTGATACAGAGTAGCAAAGCGGTAGTCGTTTTTGTAGAACTGGCATATTGGCTGGTACTGGTCCCCCCCTGCAGGGAGACCTGTGGGTGGAATATTACTATAGAAGAACTTAAGGCACTCGGAAAAGTCGTCGCTGATCTCTCCCAGGACCAGGCCACCAAACCAGGGTAAGAGGAGAAGCAGAGCTCCCATGGAGCATTGCAGCATCTTCTTGTGTGACATTCTACACACGCAGGGCAGCAGGTTGTGCAGACAAAGCTCCAGAGTTAATATCTCCTATACCTCTATCTTTGCGTCCTTTCAGAGTCTGCAGTGTTAACGTTTGATGGTTGCTCTTATATGTACAGAAAGCAGCAGTCCTCTGGGTGGGAGTAACCCCCCCTAACCCCTCCAACCCCTGTCAAACATCCCCTGTTAACCCCAGTGGCGAGGCAGACTTGTGAGAAACAACTGCACTGCACATGTTTTTTTACCACATTGGTCAGCTAAGGTGTTAAACTACTTTCGATTGTTCAATCATTCGTGGGAATGAAGTTGGGGGTAAAATGACACATAAGAAATGCATCAACACTGGTCTTTTATATTCTTGCCTATAATAGATAAGCCTATTATACAGAGATGTCTCAGCATTTCCTGTCCTGCTGTCCCTAGCTGTCTCACGCTGTCTAAAGAGATGAAGCATCGAGGGAAACACAGAAGCGACTCGCACCATGTGAATCATTTTCATGATACTAATGAGATGTTTGCGATGCTCGAGGTGCAAACACAATAATTTATATTCTTGCATGTACGTAGTGTTCTCCATAAAAAGTTGTTACTTATTATTTGTAAATTGATGTCATGACAGAAGGACACTGAGCGAGTCAACTTTCATTTCCTGTCCATCCGGTTTCTGTGTGCTCTCGTTT